>JACDOX010000032.1:790233-804357 GCA_014549065.1 Cardinalis cardinalis
CCGGCTCGCCCGACCCCCAGCGCCGAGCGGCGACACCCAGCCCCGGGGCACCGCCACCCCCGCCGTGTCGCCCGCAGAGCCGTGCCACAGCCCGCCCCGCGCGTGGGGACACAGCGCGACCCTCGCGTCCCGCCCACCCCCCGCGGGGCTTATCCCGCTGTGACCCCCGTGTCTCATCTCTACCCCTCCGCGCTGTGCCCGCCCGCGCCCGCGCCCCAGCTGCCCCCATGGGTGTCACCGTGGGGCGTCCCCTCGTGTCCCCGATGCCCTCTCATGGGTGTCACTGTGCTGTGCCGTCCGTGGGCTGTGCACCCCACGCGGGTGTTGCTGTGGTGTGTCACCCACCGTGTCCCATTTGCCCCCCTCCGAGTGTCACCGCGGTGTCCCAACCCCTCATGTCACACATGGATGGGATTGGAGCGTGTCCCCCGTGTCCCATCCACCCTCACGGATGCCATCTTGTTCGTACTCCCCCTATGTCCCACCTGTCCCCCACAGGTGTCACCYCACTGTGCACCCCGTGTCCTGGCCGCACCCATGGGTGCCAGCGTGGTGTCCCCTCCAGCTCAGTGTGCCCCCCAATCCCCGGCGATGCCCAGTGGGATGTCACCATCCATCCTGTCTCTGGGTGTCACCATCCTGTCCCTGGGGTGTCACCCAACTGTGCCTCCTCCCTCCCCGCTGATCCCCGAGGGGTGACGCCCCCATGTGCACCCACATCCCCAGAACGTCCCTCATCCGTCTGTCCCTCTGCGGGGTGCACATCCCTCTGTCCATTCCCCCCCTGCATGTGCTCCACCCTCGTCCCCAGCGTGGGGTGTCCCCATCCCTCTGCATTCCCTCTGGGGTGCCAGTCCCTCTGTTCTCCCCTCCCTGGGGTGCCCACAGAGCGTTCCCATCTCTCTGTCCCCCCGTGGGGTGCAGTGGCAGGAGGTCCCAGAGGGAAGAGAGGCCCCGCGGTACCGGGTGCAGCGGAGGGGACGGGGGGCGCAGAGCTCCCCGATCCCACCGCACAGCCAGGACCGCTCTGGGGAGCAGCCCCAAGCCCAGAGCCCCGGAGCCCCGGGCTTGCTGCCGCCACCGGGAGGGACCTCACGGTCTCACAGCGGGGCATCGCTGAAATCCCCCTGAATAAACAGCAAATAATCGATGGTCCGATAAGTCAGCTGGAGGGAGGGGACAAATCCCGAGGTTTGGCCCCGCGGCGCTGTGGGGGATAACACTCTTGGCCCAGAAGTTTCCTGCTCAACTTTTTGCCAGAATTTTTTGCGGCTGAGGGGGAGAGTTGTTGTTGGGTTTGGGTTTTTTTTTTTTCTCTCCCCTTGGAGTTGTGGGCACTGAAATATTGGAAGTTAAAAAAAAAAAAATCCTTAAATCCCCGCTCCTCAGCCGAGAGCAGCTTTCCAGGGACAAACAGCCCAAAAAAAAACCCACCACCCCCAATTCCTGCAGCCTTTTCAGTTGCCAGCAAAATACCCAAACCCTCTCAAAAGCAGAAACCCTGACAAAAATGAAACTGGGTTTGTGTTGCCGTTGATTTTTTTTTTTTTCACAGGAATGCGAAATCTCTTCCCACCCCGCTCCCGCCTCGAAATGAAACAAAAAAATCTGCGATGGGGCGGGGGGTGGGGGGCGAGCGGCGCGGATGCTGTTTGTATTTGATCCACGTCTCGTTAATTATGCGCCTCTCTCGCAGATTTAGCCACTGGGATTTGCAACCGCGGGTGCTGTGACGGATGCTCCAGCTTCCCAAAAAATCTCCCTCCGGGTGGCAGCGATGGGGGAGCGCGGTCCCATCCTCCTGGGCACCCTTTCAGCTCCTCTGCCGGCCCTCTCAAYGTGTCTCCAACCTGCCTCCCTCCGCAGTTCCGCCTCTCAGCCCCCCAAACAGGAGCAGGGGAGCCTCGTGCCCGGCACACGGGATGAGGGCGGCTCTGGTGACACAGGAGAAGGGACAGAATCCACCAGCACYGCTCCAGGTGACACTGCCCAGCACACAGCACCGTCTCACCCACGTGGGCTTCACCAAGGGCATTTTCTTKGCCCATTTTTGGCTGTTTTTAAGGACCTGACACAACCCTCTGATGCCAGCATGAAGCACAGGGTATTGATGTCCCCTTTGCCAAGGCAGGGCCTGTGGCAGTGGCACCTGGAGTTTGCCACCCACCGAAGGTCCCCAAATGCAGCAGCATTTCACTTCTCAGAGTGTTGGGAAAACTTGTGGGCAAATCACCTTTGCTGAGGTCTGGGATCCTCAAAGAGAAGGGAAACTGAGGCACAAATCCAAGCTGGGACTTGGTGACAGCGACAGCAGCAAAGCTGTGCCTTCAGCCCAGTGTCCCCAGCCAAGCTCCATCCTGCCCAGCATTCCCAGTCCCCAGCTCTCCAGGCACAGGGAGCCCCCCAATGCAGAGGAGGGTCCCCCAGTGCTCCCCACAGCACGGGGACAAGGGACACAGTCCCTGAGCCTCCACCCTGCTCCTGGAGCCTTTCCAGTGGCATGCTGGGGGCTGGGGGGAACAGGAGGATGAGGATGGAGGGCAGAGGGGACAGAGATGAAGGGCAAGGGAGACACTGGGGGAGAGTGAGTGGGCCAGAGATGGAGGACGATGAGGATGAAGAGCAAATGGGACAGGAAGGGAGGGTGACAGGATGGAGAATGATCAGGCCAGGGCTGGGAGGGAAGTGGATCAAGGTTGAAGGATGAGCAGAATAGGGGCAGGGATGAAGGGCAAATGGGACAGGGATGAAGGGATAGAGAGACAGGAGAACRCTGGTGCCAGGGATGGAGGTCACAGAATGCAGGGCAAGATGGGGACAGATGGCACGGGGACAGGGCAGAAACCCATCAGCAAACAGCAGCACTGCCCCTGCTCGCTGCCTGCCAGAGCCAGGGCCAGAATCTCCCCCTGCAGTGCTGGGCTTTGGGCTCTGGCAGTGGGGCCTGCACTGCCCCTCCCCAGCGGGGAACAGATCCAGGAGCTCTGCCCGGCTCCAGGAGCAGCGCCAGGAATAGCTGGGGTGGGGCATGGAGGTGTCACAGAGCAGCCTGACCCGGCAGCAGCGAGGGGGGGTCATGCAGGTCCAKGTCCCCCTCCCCAGGGTGGCAGTGGGGCACCATGAGACAGCGGCTGGAGGGCTGTGTGACTGGGAGACACGTCCCAACRGCCTCCAGAGCACAAACACACCTCCAAAACTGCCAACCCCGAATTCCCCCAGCCCAGCCGCTGCCATCCAAGTGGGTTACAGAGCTGGCACTGCCTTGTCACCTCCCCCGTGCTGGGTGGCGCCTGGTGGAGGGGAAGCTGATGTCGCCCCAGACCTTGGTGACATCCCTGATTTTGGGGAGGGGGCTGGATGGGGGACCCCAGCTCCTCCCAGTGCTCTGCTGGGGTTCACCCCCCCCTCTGGCAAGCTGGGGTCAGCCTGGCACACACCCCTTGGCCCTGGGGGTGCTGGCAAGCAGCGCTGGAGCAGCCGGTGGTGCTGGGTGAGCCCTCCTGGAGCACCCACCATGGCGCCCCGCTGGCTGCTGCAGTGGCACAGGGCTCTGTCTGTGCCCAGCCCAGCCCGGGGGACAGCGCAGCCCCTCGTTCCCGGCTGGAGGGCACGGGATCCCCCCCGGCTGGTCCCACACGGCCTGAGCGCCAGCACGGGGGTCCCGCGGGCAGCCCGAACCCTCGGCCGGCCCCGCTGCCCCTCAGCTGAGCCCTGCAGGGTTAATGTTTAACCCCGGCTGTCTCCCGCGTGGCGGCTGGCCCCGCTCACCGGGGACATGCCACGGCCACCACGGGGGACCGGCCACCCCTCCCTGGAGCCCGCTGGGCCGGGGGGTGACACAGGGGGTCACTGGGTGGTCCCTGTCCCGCGGGGCAGCCCAGCGCGGCTTCCCGGGCTGCCCCAGGAGGGGGAGGCGGGCGCGGGGCAGGCGGGCGGCACCGGCCTTTGTGCCCGGGGGGGTCCGGGGTGTCCCCCCGGCTCCTGTGCAAACGGCAGCGGCTCTGCCCGGGAATGTCCTGGCAGGAGGGACCCGGGCCTCAAAGCAAACAGACGCCGCGCCGGCGGCCGGGAGAGGGGCAGGAAGCCGCCCTGGCTCTGCCCTCTCCCAGCGCGGCACGGCGGAGCGAGGGGGGAGCGTGTGCGCGGAGCCCCGGGGCTGGCGAGCATCCCCCAGCCTGCAGGGAGGAAGCACAGCCGGACCCCCACCCAGACCGGCCCTGCTGGGGGCTGAGGAGCCGCTCGCATCGTGCCAAGGGACACCGGGGCCATGCGGGTGTCCCAGCCCTTGGCAGGGGGAGGGAGAGCGGGCACAGGGGGTCCGCGCCGCAGGGAAGGGTGGGCTGCAGCCAGAGTCCCGCCTACGTGCCAGGCAGCGGGAGAACCACGAGGACACTCGAGCTGCAGCGTTTCCACCTCCGGGGACCCTGGCAGGCGTGGGGAATTTTTATTTTTTTTTTGAGCCGGGGATTCGCCTGGAATTCAGACGCCCACGTGGTCCAAAATAGCCTGGCTCCAACATCCGGAGCGCCCTGCGAAAGCCATCTGCCCGCGCAGGCAGGGCGGGCAGCCGCGGGGCTGGGGCGCCCGGGCGCTCCCGTCCCACCCCGTCTCATCCCTTCCCTTCCCGYGGCTGCTGCGGGTCACAGAAGCCTTGCCCGAGCCGGACCGAGGACAGACGGACAGGCAAGTGCTGCTGGCCAGGCAGGGGACACTGGTCCTGGTCACATTAACACCGGGGTTTTCCCAGTGCTGGCCGATTTTTGTCTCTAGGAAGACACCAGTGACATGAAAACAGCCATTCTCAGACCAGAGGATGTTGCCCCTCAGATGGGAGCTGAAGTGCAGAGCAAGCCAGGCTCCAGGGGGGAATTAGTCCTGCTCCACCCATGTTCTCCCACATCTCGTTCCCTGGCCAGCCCTGTGGTGTCATCTCAGATCCACCCCCAGCCCCTGGTGGGACAGGACCCTTCAGGCCCAGCACCTGGGAGAGGAGGACACCTGCCCAATGGTCCCTCCTYGTGAGCCCTCAGGACCAGGACAGCAGAGCCAGATGGGGCTTTCCAAACCTCTCCTGCCTGTCCACCCAAACAAGGAGACAGCAAGGTCAGAGCAACCCTGATTTTAAAAACAGCCRTGCCAGTTCCATGATTTCCACTGGAAATATYGAAGTTACTTATGGGAAGAGCTAATTTGGGCACACTTGAGTCAGGAGCCCTGGAGAAATGCGGGTGCAAACCGTGCTGGCCTCCTCCTGGCCACTGTGGCAGCCAGGTCATTGCCTCCTGCCCAGCACCCCMCCCAGGGGTTGCATGCTCAGCCTCACAGGCAGCAGGGATTTGGGATCCTGAGGGGGATGCTGAGAGCCACCTGAGCACGGCTGTGTTTTATGGAGGGCCTTGGAGAAGCCTGCAATGTGCAGTGTAAAATCTGKTTTATGGCTGTTCATGGGCCAGCAGCCAGCAGCGCTGTGGGCACAGGAGGAGGAGGAAGAGGAGGTGATGCCCTGTGACCTCCCATGGTCACGAGGCCTCTGAGAACAAGCACGTGGTTGGTCCCTCCCCTGTGGGATCCCACCTGGATGCATTGCCCTCCATTCCACATCCCCTCTTCCCATCAAYGCTGCTGCAGCTGAGCCTTGGCCAAGACACTGTGGAGGTGAACCATGCTCACCTTGTCTTGCAGAAAGGACTTGGGCATGGGGACAGGCTGCCCAGGGTGGAGTTGCCATCCGTGGAAGTGTTAAAAGACCAGTGGGTGTGGCACTTGGGGACATGGTGAACACAGTGGTGTGGGGTAAATGGTAGGACTTGGTGTCCTTACAGAGCTTTTCCAGCCTACAGGATTCTGTGACTCTCACAGGCTGCCTTCTCTGTTCTCCTTTGCCCAGCTCCATCACCCTGAGAAGAAATCACGCCCTGGCTTTCCCGGGCTGGGGCAGTGCCCAGAACCCACAGAACCCAGCCCTTCCCCTCTGGCCATAACAGACAGCAGCAGCATGTGATGGATGCTGTGGAAGGGGCTGGCAGACCTGACTCTGGGGGTGTAAGAAGCTGTCCCCCCTCATCACCTGAACAGCACCCACGTGTCAGCCCTGCACTGATCTGAAGCCTGGAATGGATTGTGATGAGTCAAAAGGACCAGCTCTGTCCAGGCCACTCTTCCTCCTGACAGGAAGCTTTGGACCTGAGCAACAGCGGGATGTGCAGGATGTGTCTCCCATCACATCTGTAACCACCTAAACCCTCCAAGATCTCTCTCCTCACTCTGTCTTCAAGGACCCTTCAACAGCAGGGTTCAGCTGCAAGGGCAGCACCCAGTTCTTGGGTGARCTGAGGTGTGTGAGCGTCCCTCAAGGTCTTCTGGGAGACGCCCAGTGCAGCCAGGCTGCACTCACGCACTGCTCCTGCCATCAGAGCAGCCACCTCTTCCCCAGAAAACCCTCTGGGACCTGGCTGGGGACGGGCCAGCAGCCCTTCCCCTGCCCTATCCCACCTGCTTGCTCTCCTTGGCTGGAAGCTTCCCTGCACTCCCCACGCTCTGGGGACACTTGCACAGCCCCCCGGGGACGTCTGGCATTGACACAAGTGCTGTGTGGAGAGGAGACAGGCCTGAAGCTCTGACGTGTAGCTCCATTTCTTCCGGGGCAAACACAAGCGAAGGAATCACGGCAAAGAGCCAGCCTGGAGTTGGATGGGAACAGACCACCATCTCCTTACCTAGGAAGACCAACTGGACTTGTCAAGAGGAAAGAAATTCATCTACATCTCACACATATGGTCTCATCCTAATGGATATGTATGAGCATAAGGGAAGAAGAATAACCTTCTGGTTAGGCTAAGGGCTTGGCAGTTGAGATTTCGCGATGCTATTCTCAGCGCTGTCCACACCTTGCTCCCAAGCCTTAGAAAACTCTTTATCCATCCTCAGGCCTCACGTTCCCATCTGGAAAAGGGGCCCGTACCTATTTTGTGCTCGTTGCAAAGGAAAGAGGAGGGATGCTTGGGATGCATCTCCCTCCTCAAGCGGCTCTTGTTGTGAGTTAAGGAGAGCAGGGAAGAATGAAGAGCCACGAGGCATCTCTGGGAAAGCTCCAGCGCTGCTGAAGGCTGCCTGGAAAACTCAAACTTCAGTGGAAAGAGGCAAAATGGTCTTTTCCCAGCACTCTGGGGCAGCACAGCTCATCACCTCGGATAACCCAGAGCAAACCGGAGCTATCAGAGCTTGTTTCCATCCTCRTGACCCAGCCCAGACACTTCCTGGGCTCGACATCTTCCGGGGGGATGCAGGGATGGGCACTGCCCGAGCTGAGGGCACTGCCCAGRGGTGTCTGCCAGGCAGGCAGGAGTCAATGGCCTGCGCTGGGCAGGCGTTCCCTGCCAGCAAACCTGCTGCAGGAGGATGGTGCTCAATGCTGGGACTGGCAGGGGCCATGCCTGAGGGACTCCAGGGGGTGAGGTGCTCCCTGGAAGAAGCTGTCCTGGGAGCCTGGAGGGGCTCCAGGAGATGAGGTGCCCTAGGTGAGCCCAAGGGATGAGGTGCTCCAGGTGCCTGGGATGCTCCACAGGATGAGGTTCTCCCAGTGCCCCGAGGTTCCCCAAAGGTTGAGATGTTCAGAGGCTCACAGCACGTGGCCAGGCTGGAACTGGGAGATGTCACCACCTTCCCAGAGGTGGACAAGGTGTGTCCCCACCAATTCCCCACTGCTGCAAATCTCAGAGTCTAGCTGTGCCCATGCTGGACAGAATCCCCCACCTCCAGCCCAGCATGGGGGTCACCCCTCTGTCCCTGCCCAGCTTTCCCAGCCCTGAGATTGCCACAGACCTGTGGGTGAGCCGAGGATGTCCTGCTYGTCCTGCCTCCTCCAGCTCCCCTGATCAGCACTGCCTGGGACCCTGTTCCCTGGATGGATGCCAGCACGGGTTCCTCCTCCATCTCCTCCTCCTCCCTCAGGGCATTTCTGCAGGAGCCCCAGCCCTGCAAGGAGAGCACAGAGCAGCCAGAGCAGCTGTAAATCCTTCCCTGCAGCCCAGGGCTCTGCCAAGCTCTCCCTTCCACCCAAATTTATGGAAAAGCAGGTCCCTGCCAGCGAGGCACAGCACAATTGTGAGGTGGAACAGGCAGTGCTCGCCAGCTGCAGCAAGGGCTCCTGCAGCCTTTCTCTTCCTCTTCCTCAGGCTGTCACCCTCGGCAGCCTGGGGACAGGCACATCCCTGCACAGACAGAGCAACCCCAGCACAGTTTTCCCCCCCCGAATCACAGTCCCCAACCTGAGCCCCCTGGGAGACCCCAAACCTTGGATGGGAGCGTGAGACCTTCTATGGACAGGCACAGCCGTGCCCAAACTCCCCCTGGTGCCACCCCTTCCCCTGGTGCCACCCCTCCCCTGGTGCCACCCCTTCCCCTGGTGCCACCCCTCCCCTGGTGCCACCCCTTCCCCTGGTGCCACCCCTTCCCTTCCCCTGGTGCCCGCAGTGCTGGCAGGGGTGTGAGCCCAGCTGTAGATGGGAGGGGATGAAGGGCTCAGGGAGGGAGACCAGAGCCAGAAGCTGAGCATCACTGGAGATTTTTCCCAAGCAGCAAAGGTCAGCCATGTGCCAGCCCCTTCCTCCACTGCCATGGCAGAGGTAGCTCTGACAGTAGAGCCCAGTATTTGCATTTCCTGATGGCTGCCTGCTGAAATTTGCAGTTTTAATGGTGCATTAATGCTGGCTCCTGCATTTCATTACTTCTGAGAGCGAGAAAAGGCACAGAGTGAAAATAGAAATTCCCTCCAGTTCAGCCAGGCCAGCCTGGCCCGAGTGCTGGCTCCCTCCATCCACCCTTGCACACAGCTGTGACACACAGCCACAGAAACCCCAGCAAAAAACACCTTTCCTTCACTTATCCTTAACCATGGGATGCCCCTTCCCAGCTATGGAGGTGATGAGAGACACCAGCCCAGATGGGCTGCTCAGATCCCCCCACAAATACAGGGACGCTTTGGAGAGGTGACTTCCTGGCCACTTTCCTGTTTCTTGTCCTGTCTGCACAGATCAGGGAATTCAGTCTGCTTTTTGCCCAAATCAGACTTGGCTGCTGCTTCTTTACTGCATCCTGCACACAAATTTTTGGGCCTGAGCTTAAGCATAAAGCACTTGGAAAGGTGGCCTGGAAGCCCAGGGAAGAGGGGAGCCAGGATTGCCCAGGGGAGCCAGAGGGAGCACACAGGGTGTGAGCACGAGTGCTGGGGCTGTCTGAAAGGGGGGATCAGGCAGGATTCACCTCTGAGATGCTCAGGAGGGGAAAAGCAAAGCTTGCTGCTGGCCACACTCCATGMAGTGAGCTTTTTGGGATGAGTTTTGGGGTGTCCAGCACACCAATGACCAGCACCCTGTGTGTCCCTCTTGTTCAGTTCTGATTCAGGGCCACTCATGACAGGAAAGACATTGAGGGGCTGGAGTGTATCCAGAGCAGGGAAGGAGCTGGGGAAAGGTCTGGAGCACAAGATGAGGAGCAGCTGAAGGAACTGGGAGGCTCAGCCTGGAGAAAAGGAGCTTCAGGGGGGATCTTCTCCCTCTCCACAAGTCCCTGATGACAGGAGGGTGCAGCCAGGTGGGGGTCAGGCAATGGGACAAGAGGAAATGGCCTCAAGTTGTGTTGGGGGCAGTTTAGATTGGATATTAAGGAACAATTCTCCACAGAAGGGGTGGTCAGGCATTGGACAGGCTGCCTAGGGGAGTGGTAGAATCACTGGCCCTGGAAATGTYCAAAAGCCATGTGGATGTGGCACCTGGGGACACAGGTTAGTGGTGGCCTTGGCAGTGCYGGGTTAATGGTTGGATTCAGTGRTCCTAGAGAGCTTTTCCAGCCTCAATGATTCCATGACTCCCATGTCCAAGGGCACATGGATGAAAGCAAATACCCCAGGGCACATGGAACACGCAGGCAGCATCATGGCATCTCCTGTGGCCTTCAGACCTGCAAACCTGTGTGTCCCTTCCCCCTGTGCCCCTGAGGACCTCCATTGGCAGGGTGAGGTGCCTCTCCATCCTCTCCCACGTTTGAGACCTGCAGAGATCCCAGCCACCAGCACTGGGCAAGAATGGGGGATTAGGCTGACTGAATGTGGCCTCCCAATGCCAACCCCATCCCTTCCACAGGCTCTCCAGAGCCTCCTCCMTAACCCAATGCCAAAGTGACCCCATCAACTCTGTCCCCAGGCCGGGGCAGACTTTCACCATCCCCACGGCTTTGGGGGTGGATCAAKGGGGGTCCCTTCCCTCATCCATCTGCGCCATTGGGTGACTTTGCTGATGGCCAGCCTGGAATCCCTGCTGGCTGTTCCAAGCCTGGTTTCCATCTGCAGGGCCTGCCCTGCCTTTCCTGGCCATAAAACCAACAGGGCAGTGGAAATATTTCGGAAACACCTTTTACAGTTCTCTCAGCAGGGCTGCAGTTAACCCCTAAAGGGGCTGGCTGCCATCAGGAAAAACAATTTCATTCCAGCCAAATTATTTCACAGGAAGAGGCTGATTTTGGTGCCATTTTTACCGCTGATGACTTCAGCATCGTCCCYTCGGACTCTGCCACCTTTTCCTGTTCTCGTGTTCTGCACTGACCCGGAGCTCTGGCATTCTCCAGATCAAACGTTTTGCCTCTCTCCACATTGAGCAGATGCAGTTCCTGGGGTGCCTCTGCTGAGCTGCCCTGGTTTGTGGGGCCGTGGGGCTGCTCCATCGCAGCTCAGGTTTGGGTTTGCTGCTGAAACCCGGCCCCTGCAGCCGCCCTCTGGCTGTTTTCAAAGGCACCTACAGAGCATTAGGTCACAGAGCCTGAAATAGCAGATTCCGGTCCAAATCAGGGTGATGAGCACATTTTGTCCAGCCTCTGCCCAGGTCCCCAAGCATCCCAGCCTCTCCCAGCCTGGAGCCCTGTCACAGCTCCAGTGGGAACACCCTGTGGGTGCAGTGCCACAGCACTGTGGGGCAGCTCATGGAACCTTTCAAGACCACTTCTACCCCACTTCAGACCCACCTAAAGGGTCCAGTACCTGCTGGGGACCTCCACTGGCRTCCAGGCACAGCGGGGCAGGAGGACACAATCCTCCAAAAGGGGTTTGGGGTTCAGACAACCTGGGATCCTCCTGCTCTGCACACACCACCCAGCTGATATCTGAGGGGGTGAAGTAGGTGAGCTCAGCCCATCGGAGCTCCTCGTGCTGACCTCCAGCACAACCCGGCCCCTCGGCCGCTCCTGGAGACGGCAGCGCCAGGACGTGACATTCCCTCTGTTTTATCTTCACACATGGGCAGCTCCCAACGAGCAGCAAAGGCCAAACTCCTTCACCACCTGGCACATAGGCTGGGATAGGGAGAAAGGCAGGCTGAGAGTGCCTGTGTCCCACAAGCATCAGGAGAAGCCACACCTGGTCCCCAGGAACCGGCCYGAGCCCACCAGCAGGTCCCAGGGAGGGACAATCCCTGAGCAGAGCTGGAGGCCAGGTTCCTTCAGGCAAAGCCTTGGCTGTGAGTCTGATTTATGGCTCCCAGGGCAGCAAGGTCTTCATCCCAGGAGCGGGGCTTTGGTGCTGCCTTGGCCACTGCACACTGTGGGCCAGTCTGGGCAGGGACACAGAGACTGGCAGATGCTCCACAGAGATCCCACTGCAGACACTCACCCCAGCTCATGGATCACCCCAAATATCCATCTCCAGCGTGGTCCTGAGGAGGACATCACTGAACTACAGAATGGTTTGGGTAGGAGGAGGCTTTGAAAGTCATCCAGTTCCACAGGCAAGGAACCTTCCACTAGAACAAGTTTGTGTTGGTTTTGCTCCCATCCAGCCTGGCCTTGGCTGCTTCCAGGATGGGGCAGCCACAGCTGCTCTGGGCAACCTGTGCCAGGGCCTCACAGGGAAGAATTTCTGCCTAATATTCATTCTAAAGCTTTCATCTCTTCGTTTAAACTGTTCCCCCTTGTCCTTTCATCACCCCTGTGCCCTGCTCCCCCCAGGCTGGACCATGTCCCCACACTCCACTTGGTGCCCTGGGATCCTCTCCACTAAAGGCTCCCTCCTTCCTGAGGCCTCAGCATCCTCAACGGGTGCTTCAGAGGCAATCAAAAATTGCTATTTTTTGCCTCTGGGAGAATTCAACAGCAATTCAGAGAAGAGCCTGGGATTTGGGCCATCTGCATCCTGTCACACATGGCTTCACTGAGTCCCTAAATCATCCCGTGCCTCAGTTTCCCACCTTTATATAGCAGAGAGGCCATTCCTTGGGTTGTCCCACTCTGTATCCTCCCTCTGGAAACCCTCTGGGTCAGAGGCTGCCTCTTGCTGTGGGGACTGGCTGCATCCTGGCTGCAGAAATGAAATTTTTGGGTATCCTGCTGCAGCTGAGGGTTCTGTCTGCAGCTGGGATGCTCCCACCCTCATGCAGAGTGAGGGCTGGGCTCCCCTCATTCCATTTCTTGGCACAGCCGTTTGCTTTCCCCTTTTAAAAGTGCAGAGCGTGGGTTTCCAGGAGCTGAGGGCTTGCCTGAATGCCCTGATTTTGGAAGGAGCTCAGTGAGGCCAGGAWTGGAGCAAGGGCCCTCTGGAGCTCAGAGGGAAGCAGGAGAGAAGGTACCACCAGCCAGGCTGGGGTGCAGGGGTGGCAGGAGCCTGGAGGTGTCACAGCACATGTCACAGCTGAGATGGCCATGGTACACAGGTGTCACCATACAGTATCAAAAACTCCAGCCCACACAGACTAACAACAGGCCACTCCAGAGGGCTTCAAGCATCTGCTCTTCTTTTCCTTCAGCCCARCCCTTTATCCCCTCCTGTTGATGCCCTGCCCCTGTGTGCCCTCTGTTCCCTTGGTGGTTGCTCAGTGCCCCTGGGCACTCCATGGCTCATTGCTGTCAGTGCTGCTCACTGCTCCTCACAGCTGTGCCCACTGGGGATGGGGCTGGGCCAGCCCCACTCCAATCACCACAAACTGGGTGCCTACAGGAGGGACTGGTGGTCTTTGGAGAGGTGGGGTTATCCCCCAGCATCCCAGACACTGCTGGGACCAGGAGAGCTTTGCAGGCACTGAGTCACTCCAGCCCCAGCAGTGCCAGGATCAATGGCAGGGCCAGAGGACGAGAGGAGCCTCCACAGCCCTCACCAGTGCTGCTTCCAGTTGCATCATTCCCCTCCATTTCCCCTCCGGTCTCACTGAAAATCTTCTCCACCTCTTTCTTGGCCCCTTCCAGAGCCCACAGGCAGTGCAGGCCCCGGCTCTCCAGCAGAGCCCTGCAGCAGGGGCAGAGCAGGGATGGGTGCTCAGGGTTCCTGGGCTGGGGCAGCCTCTGCTCAGCCTCCCAAGGGACACCAGGAAGGCAGTGCCCAGGAAAGCAGCTCCATCCTTGCCCTGCACCTGCCCAAGGAGAGGGGAGATGCTGGGGCTCAGGATGGCAGCAGGCAACCCCCACCCAGGGAAGGATGCCCAGTGAACAGTGTGCACTCCAAGGCCGGGCTCCCTGCTGGCTCCAGGCTCAGGAGCCCTGGTCCCACTCATTTCACCTCCCCCAAAATTCCCCCTCCCCACTTTGGAAAGGGTAAAGGTCTGGAGAGCAGCTGAGGCACAGGAAGGTTTGCTGTGTCCTGATAGGATGTGGCAGGGAAGATGGAAAACCACCTGCCTTCTCTGAAACTGGGAGCAAAGTGGGGAACGACCTCCTCGCTTTGGTGAGTCCAGATCTCACTTCCCATGGCTGGTGGTCAGYCTGAGGCCTGGAGCCCCACGGGGAGGGATGAGCAGGCTCCCAGCAAAGCTGYCCTGCCCAGAGCCCATCTCCCAGGGCTCCCGTGGCCTGTCCCCACCATGGGGACACCCCAGCTGCGTGGGGGCAGGCAGAGGCAGAGCGCCCTGTCCCCTGTGGAGCAGGGATGGAGGAGCTGCAGAGTTGCCATGGAGATTTTCTCCCTAGCAGATGCTCTGGGCAGGTGCAAGAAGAGGCTCTGCCCCCCTCGCTGTGCGGCACAATGCCAGCCGGATCCTGCAGGAACAGGAAGCCTCTGCAACCGCCTGCTGCCAGCCCAACGGCCACCACGGCCACCACGGCCACCACGGCCACCACTGCCACCACTGCCACCACTGCCACCACGGCCACCAC
>JACDOX010000032.1:823301-856186 GCA_014549065.1 Cardinalis cardinalis
CGGGCACGGCACAGACACAGCGGGCACGGCACGGGCACAGCGGGCATGGCATGGCACGGCACGGCACGGCACGGCCAGCACCCTGGCCAGCCATGGAGGGGGACGTGCGGGCTCCGGGCCCTGCCGGGAAGGAGCCGCACGGAAGGGCTGGAGGGCATGACATGTGAGAGACGACGGGAGCTAAATTTACGCGGCGGCGGAGCGAGCTGCCTCCAAGGAGACGTGAGCACGGGCTATAAATACCTGCAAGGAAACAACGGGGACACGGCCGGTGAATTATTCACAGGCGCAAGATGGCAGGGCACGGAGCGAGCCGGGCCGGGAGGAGAGAGCTGGGGCCGGGGGCACCCCGAGATCGGCCCGGCTGTGGGGCACCGGCRCAGCCAGGGCTGGACACCCCCTGTGCCCGGAGCTCCTCTGGAGGCGTCAGGGTCCCGGGGGCCAACCCCAGCCTGGCACCGAGGTGCAGCCCCGAGGTGCCTCCTCCAGGTGGGTGCTGGCACCAGGGATGGCCGCTGGAGGRAAAGGGCGGCCAGGTTGTCTGCCCCTGTCAGATAGGGCTGAGGGCAGGTCCAGCACCTCCCGTCCTGAGTCCGCAAGAGGGGACAGCAATAAGGTGATGTCGCATGTCCCCTCCGCTGGAGGCACCCCCAGCCTGGCCCGTCCCGCTCCGTGGGTTTCCCGGAGGATGCTGAGCGGACACAGCAGCAGGACAAGCCCTTTGTGTCTGCAGGAGTCACCTGGGGGAGGATTTGGGGGCTGGAGCGTCGCGGAGCGCATCTGCTCTACTCGGGGTTCACGGGCTTYCAACGATAATAATACAACCCAGAAATAACAACGAGATTTCTTGCTGCTAACGAGAGCAGGTTCCTGCAGGCCGGCGCTGGCGGTGCCGTGCCCCGCTGGCAGCGCGGGGGGAGCGGAGCGGGGCAGCCCCGGCCCGGCCCCGCCGCTTCCCGGCCTCTGCTGCCCTCGCCCGGCCGCGGGGAGCGGMGCGGGAGCGGGGAACCCCCCCGGCCGCGGGTGTTTCCTAATTCGGGCCCTTCCGGGGGATATTTCCTCTTTTCAGCTGGATTTTTTCACCCAAACCGAATGAAGGAATAGGGGAGACCCCGCTGTCCCTCGCCTTCCCCCTGCTCCCGGCTGGGGATTCTCCTTGTGCCCAGCTCCATCCCAGCTGAAAGCCCAAAGCTGTCCTTACACACCACACCTGAATGAGAAATGCTTCCCCACGGAGGTCCAGCTGCCTCTCCCCAGCCCAGCCCAGCCCAGCCCAGCCCTTCCACGAGGAACTTTAAGGTCCTTTCCAACTCAAACCAGTTGGTGACTACAATTCCCACATCCCTGTTTCCCCAGCAGCACAGCTGCAGGGGGAGCCTCTGCCCTGACCCCCCAGCACTCCAGGGGTCCCTTGCAGCCTCCCCACAGCCCCTGGTGAAGGCACAGCAGTGCCCAGGGTGCCACATCCCTGCTTGGAGCAGAGCCCTGCCCTGCCTGTAATCACATCCCCCAGCATCCCTCCTCCTCCTGGAAAAGCCACAGGCAGCCAGGACACGGCACTGCTGCCTGGCTGGGGTCTGAGGGAGCTGGAGGGGGCTGTGAGCTCCAGGGCCAGCACAGGACCGTGCCTGGTGGGATCCCAGCCCCAGCCCTGCCTCAGATCCTGGCCTTGCCACGGCTCCATCCCTCCTGCTTCCTGAAGAAGTCCTGGAGCTTCCAGCMGTTCCCAAAGGCAGGAGGGATGGATTCTCTTAGGCAAGTTTCTGGATCTGGTGGTTTCACTTCAGGGGCAGGCTTGGCTTGGGCTCGAGGAAAGGATCAGCAGATCTCTTATTTACACTGAGAGGTTTGGGCCTCAGCACCAGCTCCAGTTCCTCTTCTACAAAAAAAACCTCTGCAACCAAAGGGAATGGCACAGCCTGGAAAGCAGAGCTAGGAAAAATAACCCCAAACCTATAAACACTCAGTGGTTTACAGTGGCTACACAGCCAAGGGCTTAACCAAGAGGATTCAGTGCTCAAATGCTGCTAATGCAGCTCAGGCAAGGGCTGGGACAGACAGGGCCTGGCAGAGAGACAACTTTGCCAGGAGAAAAAGGGAAAAGACAACAGGAAAGCAGAGGAGTGGGCTGAACAGGAGGAATTTTCATTCAGCTCATGGAGACTGATGCAAGTCACCCCCAGGGCACAGGATGCATGAGAGGACTCAAAGCAGGGGAGGTTCAGTCCCACTGCAAAGCTCCTTTAGTTTTGTACCAGAAGGGCCCCACCAACCCTTTCCTGAGGCTCTTCCCGTGTCATTCCCACACAGGACACTTCCCTCAGCCCTGGCTCCAGGCACTGCCACAGGAGGTGCTCCCAGTTCTGCCCCATCTGTCCTCCCTGGGGCTGTGTCATCCATCACCCCTTTCCAAAAAGCCTCTGGCCAAGGATTTGGGCTTTCCTGTGGGTGCCTTACAGAGTCCAACACAGCATTTTTGAGTGGAGTTAGTTGCCCAAGGCAGGATTTGACATGAGGGAAGATTTCAGCATTTAAATACAGGGGCTGTGCTTACCTGTCCTGTGTCAGCTCAGACTGCAGCACCTGCACTCCATGATCTCCGAGGTCTTTTCCAACCTACAAGATTCTCTGATTTGAACAGTTACCCCACAACAAACCCCATAAAACCTACTTGACAAAGCCCCATCCTCCCATGAAGTGTCCAGCATCACAGGCTGGAGCACTGAGTGCTCTCTGTTGGTGCTCGGGGTTACAGCAGGAGAAAACTCCCAGGGAGCTTTTTGGAAGTGGTGAATCCAGCAGGGCCAACCCCATCTCTGACTCAATAGGATCAATGTGCAGCTGAAGCTCACCTGGCCCAAGGTGCCACAGCTGGGCTTTATCTCACACACACCYTCATCTCTGCAGGTGAGTCCCCACATGCACCTGCTTGGACACAAGAACATCCAGGAGCTGCTGTCACCTCACTGTCCCACGTCCCTGCTCACACATCCTCACCCACCGCTCCATTCTGCTTGTTTTCCTGAAAATCAGAGCTCTTATCCCACACAGTGCCAAGCAATGGGGGTAMAAAAGAGGGGACAAATCAGAGAAGTTGTGCACAGGGTTAATGAGGGGATCAGGAATGTTGGGACATCGTTCTGCAGCGGTGCAGGTGACAGCCAAGGGTGAGTTTGAACCATGTGGGGTCAGCCTCTTCTCCCAGGACAAGAGGAAASAGCCTCAGGTTGTGTCAGGGGAGGTTCAGGTTGGATATCAGAGAAAAGATCTCCACTGAAAGGTGGTTGGGCATTGGCACACACGGCCCAGGCCTGTGGTGGAGTCACCATCCCTGGAGGTTTTAAAATAAAATCTCTGGATGTGGCACTTTGGGACATGGCTTAGTGGTGGCCTTGGCAGTGCTGGGGGAACTGTTGGACTCCTGATGGGGTTTTCCAGCCCAAATGACCCTGTCTGCCTGATATCCTGCAGAATTCCTGCTCCCCACGCTGAACTGGCCACGCACAGACCTCCCAGAGAGCCCCAGACAGCAGCACTGCTGCAGGGCAGGGAGCAGACAAATAATCCCCATCCCGAGCTGCAGGGGAGGTTGTTYCAATAAAAACTCACTGAACACTGACCCAAGAATAGCCACAGGGCAGGGGGGATCAAACCTCCCAACCAGCACAACTGCCTTGGGGRGCAGAGAGGGTTTAGCCCCAAAACACCAGAGAGGGGGAGCACAGAGAGGGTTTAGACCCAAAACACCAGAGAGGGGGAGCACAGAGAGGGTTTAGACACAAAACACCAGAGAGGGGGAGCACAGAGAGGGTTTAGACACAAAACACCAGAGAGGGGGAGCACAGAGAGGGTTTAGACACAAAACACCAGAGAGGGGGAGCACAGAGAGGGTTTAGACACAAAACACCAGAGAGGGGGAGCACAGACAGGGTTTAGACMCAAAACACCAGAGAGGGGGAGCACAGACAGGGTTTAGACACAAAACACCAGTTCTGCTGAAGGCATTCCATGGCTACCAGCTTTCTGGGCACACCAGAAAGCTCTGCAGCCAGCACTCCATGGCTGCCTGTGCTCCATCAGAGCTAGGAATTAATGCTCCCCCCTTTAGAACACTGGCACTTGCTCCCAGCTGTGGTGGCCAAGGGCAGCTTGTTCCTTTCTCCCAGCCTGGCCAGCTCAGATGGCTCCTCCAGAGGCAGCAGCAGGGCAGGCTGAGCCCCCCCAGGCACCTCAGCAGCTGGGGCTGGGCGAGGGCAGGRCCACACAGCTTCTGCTGGGCACAGGGACCACAGACACTGGGGTATGGTGCTTGTGGCTTCAGGACACCAATTCACTTCTTATTCAAAATGCCATTTTTATCTATACCCCAACAACCTGCTCTTCCAACCAAAGAAATGTTTCGAGTTGAGCAACAATCAGATTTGCTGAGGAGAGGAGCAGAATGGTGAATACACCCAGCCCCCGCTGCCCCGAGGTGGTTTCACCTGACTAGACAACAATAAAAACGAAATCTTCTCACCCAGGGGAGGAGGGGGTGGGCACAGAGAACACAATAGAATAGAACCTGTGGGTGCCAAATYCAGGTTAGAGAAAGCCATGAGCTGTGAGAACCAACAGCTCCAGCTTCCCCAGCACCTCCCATGCCTTGTGCTCYGGCTCCAGAGCTGATCCCAGCTTTTCTCAGGCGACCCCACTGCATCAGGACTGGATCAAGCTCATGATGAAATCAGAGCAGCCACAAACTTTCTATCAAGTCACAGCTTCCAAAAAGGAAGGGGACAGTGTTGGGCTGGGTGAGAGCATAGGGATTTCAGCCACTCCAGCTCTCCCAGAAAGCTCTGCCTGTGGTCAGAGCAAGCTGGCTTTGCAGGAAGCTTAAAAAACATGATGGAGGTGACTGGAGATAGTTGAGAGAGGGACAGTGCAAGACTGGAGCCTSAGGGAGAAGGGACAGAGCAGCCACGAGAGGAAAGGAAGCAACGTGAGCCAAAGTAAACGGGCAAAAGGCACAGGTAAAGCCAAACCAAACCAAACAGACAAACAAAAGCAATCAAGCCAGAGAGTTTAAGGGAATTATTTAATGGTGATCAAATTGCAACACAATACAAGAGTACAGACAGTGTTAGCATGGATCCAGTCACACACACTTCCAGGTGAGGGAGGGGCAGCGAGGACAGGCTGCAGGGGTCGCCCCGGTGCAGTCACTCCCACAGGGCTCGGTCTCCGCGCCTCCCCAGAGCTGCRCAGCAGGATCTGTCCTGCTTTGAACCTTCCAGACACCCTCAGTGCTCTTGTCCCCGTGCATTCCCTGTAAGAAACCACATTTGCCAAACCCCAACAACTGAGATCTGGTTGCTTCGAGCCTACCCGAAGAGCCAGGGAGTGGAAGGAAGCAGGAACTGTGGGGATGAAACTTCATTCCAGCTGTAGGAGAGGGGGGGAGGCTTCCCTGATGCTGCAAGGRTGAGAAGACTTTCCTGAGGTTCTGCGTTTAATGGGGACAGCCTTCCTGCCACTCAGTTACACCTCCAGGCTTCTTTTCTCCCAGGAGGCGACTTCCAAGCTCTGCCTGGATGCTCTGCCATGCCTGGAGCCTTAGCCAAGGGCTCCTCCACCTGGAATGGGAGTGCTGAGCACATTCAGAGGTGGTTTGTTGTCCTGGCTCTTCAGAGCAAGGTGACACATTCACTACATTCACTACTGGGAGCAGTTTCACCATCTCCCACACCCCTGGGGCTCCTGCCTTGCTCCCCCAACAAAGAGCTGCTCAGGCACCAAGAAACCCCCCTGTCACTGGGCACAGCTTCCCTCGGGATCCTCATCTTCTCCTGCACATCAGAACTGGGAACAAGAGCAGCTCCAGAGATGCTTTGCTGCTAAAGATGACCAAGACTGTAAAAACCAGAGCCAGGCATTGCTGTCATCCCAAACAGCAGGGACCAGGCCTTCAGAGCATGGACAGGGAACAGTCTGCTACACCCACTAAGGGCACGAGATCACATCCAGCTTAGCTCTGCTGGTTTTCCCACATCATCTGATGGATGCAGACTGAACAGAGGAGTCTGAGGACATTTTGGGATGCAGCTTAGTTGGAAGCATTGGGATAACATGGTAATAGCTGAATTTAAAAATCCCTCTTGCCTTGTCCAAAAGCTATGACAGAAATGCAGCAGCACATCCCACCACAGGACACGCTGGGTGTTTGAAGCACAGCAATCAGGCCTCCAGCACTTCCCAGGATCAGCTCCATCCCACTCTGCAGGTCCTGGGAGGTGGGGCTTTGGGCCATGGGCAYGTTTAAGCCAGCTCCTGCACACTGCTAAGTGGCTGCTCAGGGCTGAGCCAAGAGAGGTTCCAGAACACAGGGATCACATTCCTCCTCTGGGTCACTCTGAGCAGTGGACAGGCACTGATGAGCACAAGGAATGCATCCAGGCACGGTGTTCCAGCTTTGCTGCCAGAGCTGGGAGGTTCTAAGCAGCCCAGCCCTATCTTTAAATAAAACACACTTWGCACATGACAGGGAAAAAGGGAATTGCATGAACAATCTACATCCACAGAAGGCCCAAGACAAAGAAAGCCAAGCAAAGGGACTCAGGCAACTTAAATTACTCAATCAAGGTAAAAACTGCACAGGGATGGAAAAGGTTGATGACATGACAAGCTCAGGATTCCTAGAAAGGTAGTGATCAGAGCCCCTGGCCTCATGTGCTGTTTGATATTACAACAAACTCAATGTACAGCTTCAAAGGAGCACGATTCTAGTCCCCAAAATAGCTMAGCTGGGTCAGGTTTGCAGTTAAATGCTAAAGGCTCCTCCATCTAGTTCACAGTACAATCCTCAACAACAAATGGCCAACCCACAG
Source organism: Cardinalis cardinalis (assembly GCA_014549065.1). Lineage (NCBI taxonomy): Eukaryota > Metazoa > Chordata > Aves > Passeriformes > Cardinalidae > Cardinalis > Cardinalis cardinalis. Next base: position 830,168 of record JACDOX010000032.1, read on the forward strand.
GAGGCATACAGAGCACATGCTCCCACCTCAACCACCACCAGACCTGCTTTTAGTGCACCACAACTGTGGCCACGCCATCAGCAAAAAGGTCAGAACTGCTTMAACACCTCACTGCAAATGAGCTCACCCCAACATGAGCAGATGTGTTAATGCATCCTCCAAGCTGAAGCTGTTACAGGTTCAGAACTGTTTCAGGGCATGTATGGCTTGTTCCTGTCCTGTCACCTCATGTTCATGGCTCCTGGCCCACCAGGAAGAGAAACCATCCTCCTCCTCAGCTCCCTCAGCTGTCACTGCTGCCTCCTCTCTCTGTCTCCACTCCCATACGGTCTCTGATCTCTTCCCGTGAGTGCCAATTTCCAAAGGCAGCCAGATCTGCCACACAAATCATTCTTGGGTGGCTCAGTTGCAAAGCAGTTCAAGAGAATCCCCCCAGACTGTTCAGTCAGTGCAGCCCCTTCCCTGCACTTCTCAGCGAGCCCAAGGAAAATCACAGGAGGGCAACTCCACCATGGCCAAGGTGAATTGGAGAGTGCAGCACGAGCACAACAGGTCAGGAGAGGCAAGGCCATGGATCCAGGCTGCCACAAACCCCAGCCACACCAGCAGCCACCAGCTTCCACTGCAGTTTTGCTGCCACGGGTGTTATCCAGGGCCAGAGACTGYTTCCCAGACATCCAGGCACCAACAGCCTGTGGATAACACGAGTTCCAGGTGACCCAAGCCGAGTCTGCAGCCCTGCACAGCAACCTCTCCCCTTCCCCTGTGACCCTACAGTGTCCCTCAGGCAGGACAGTGGCCACGAGCTCCCTTCCTTCTCCAGGGCAGCAGAGGGACACAGCTCCCTRCAGGAGGGCTCACACCTGCCCAGCACCAGAGAGATGAGACAAGAGGAACAGATTTAGACCAAAAGCAGTGGACATTTATTCCTCGTTTGTGCAAGAGTGTCAAGATGCATTTGGGAATGGCTGGGACAGACCCTGTGGCTGGAGAGCCAGCGGCTCCAGCCTCTCCTGCCCGATGGCTTGGGTTACAATTCTACTAGGAGGAGATAAACTTGCAGACTCACCTACTGTCACACCAACGATGCTGGCAAATACACTTGTATACAAAGAAAAGTTTCAAACTACATTTTTTTTCACTAGATTCAAGTGAAGACTTTGTTCCAAAAAAAAAAAAAGAAAAAAAAAGACACATACAAGTACAATTTAAAACTGTATGAACATTTGCAAATGTTTAGTGCAAAGTAATTATGTAAAAGCTACATTTTATGAAAGTTTGTGCTGATGTGTTTGGTAGGTTTTTTCTTTTTTTTACCCTTTTACATCCATTTTTTTAGTTACATAAGGTTTCACTTACCTACAGTACATATGCATTGTGTTAGGTCCCATGCAAGTGGGAGTAATACCATCAGGCTTTGTAAAATGTCACTCTGATTCGCATTTAGTAAACTGCTTATTTGGTTTAACAGTCAAGTTCCTGGCACACTACACATCCTGATTTCATCTAAGTGCTCAAGCTCCTGTTTGCCTCTTCAGGTGCCTTGTGTGATGCAAACCAAACTGCTTCACGACTTCAGCCCAAAAAGTTTTTTTTTAGAGAAATCCACCATTAGTTTAAGCCTGTAACAAACTGCTCTGAAAATTAAAAGCCTATTCACACAAAGTTATATGTAATGACTGTAGTAATCAGTTTATTACACAGATTAATTCATTCTTGAACGTACAAGCTCCAGGGGAGCAGTTGGGTCTTTAAATACACACAAGTTTTCTGTCATATGGATTTTTTTTTTTTACCCTTACATCCAGAAAGACCTAAGCAGTTAAAAAACTTAAGAAAAATAAGAGCTATTAGCTAGGTATTAACTGAGAAACCACATACAAACCAAAAAAAGTATGAAAGGAGGGAGAGAGTTGAAACAAATCAACATCACTTGATGCACTAATAGCTCCAATCCATTTAAATGGTGACCGGTTAAACTTAGACCTTAAACACAGGATGTGGGTACAGTTTCTCATTGGTCATAACATTTACCTAAGGTGTAGGTCCTTCAGAATAAAATGAATACAGAAACAGCTTCAAGTTCTTCACCTTGCTTTTCATAACTGTTATGAGTTTAAAAGGATTCCACTTAAAATCCTTCAAGGATCAGCAACACTGTCCCTAGAAAATCTRAAACCCACCAGAACTCTCCCCATTCCCATTTGATTTCCCAATTTAACTCAGCAAGGAATGCTTTTAGGCTCACAAAGTTATGACTGAAGAACCAGCTTTTCACACACACACTTCTCTGCTAGGAGTCAATGTTGGTACGGGGAAATACAGTATTTCTAGTTTGTTGTTCCAAGTATGTACAACACGCAGCACTGCTGTATCAGGTAAACATGTGCACAGGGGAAGATGAGGCGTGGGCTCATAGAAAGCAGTCAAATGGAAATCAAAAGGACTTTCTCTTTCAGAGTTCCCCTATCTTTATTTGTAGAGGTTATCCAATAATTTCTTTAATTACATCGCATACTTCTGAGTCCATTCCCGAGCTATTCTGTTGTACCTGTATGTATAAAAAGAGGATTTATTTAACATGGCATCTGCACAGTATTTCAGCTCCAGCACTCTACTCTACATATGGCATCAAATCACAGTACTATCAGCAGTTTGTAAAATTTAAGAGCAAAATTAAACATTAAGCAAACAGGGGAAACAAGAAAGCACACAGTGCTTCATGGAAAAGAAGTACCTGTTGGAATTTACAACAGGAATGTGAGATCTTTGAGACTGGAGACACAAAATGGAAACACAACAGGGCTGAGGGGAAAGGACTCTCAGGAAGGCTTTATCTGTGCCTCCCCCAGCCCCATCTGCTGTGTCCCTGGGGAAACTCTTACTGTAGGGTTTCGCTTGGTCATTCTGGAAAACAGATTAACATGTTCCCCCATCTCCTGCTTCCCTGCAAAGTCAAGCCCAGTACCTGCCATCAGCTCATCTGCTAAACCCCAACAGCCCCATTTCTTCCTACACATTTGGCTATTTTGATGGCTGTCAGGAGACAATGATTTGTCCATCAGAATCTTTTTATTCTAAAGGCACAGTATAATTAAATTCCCAATAAATCTGTAGCTTTTGCACCCAAATACTCTTTACAGTCAGAGGAAGCTGAGGATACTGGTGTAAACAAAGCAGTTGTGTGATTAACTGCACTGCTGAAAGCTTCCCTCTGATAACAGAAGCCAAATTGTTCATGTTCTTCAGAATTTGCAGAGTAAGAYACAGCCTGAAGTTCCCTATAGTTAYGTACACCAAGTTGGTTTGGTGTTGAAATTTAGTCTGTAGACAATGTTCTTTAGCTTAAACAATCTGACAACTCACTCCTAACTAACTCTCTCCTTCATATCACTGCTCAGAGACTGCCCAAGGAGAAAGTCCTTCTGTTTAAACCCAAAATTTATTTCTCTATTTTTGTAAAAAACAGGAAGGATTTCTGCACACTTAAAAGTGCAGATAATCACTGCTGATTGTGTCTCCAAATATGTGCTGCTGGTCTTGCAGCTCTCAAAACCAGGATGCATAAACCTCTCTAACACTGCTCCTCAAGTATGCAGTAGAGGAAGCAAATCTGTGKACTATTTTCCCTTCCCTGATCAGGTCTGGAAGGGAACAGTGAGGTAGAAGTGTCAGCACTGTTAAAGTGCTTGTTGGCACTGAAATTTCTCTATGTTTGCTGGAGAGTCCTCCTGCCCCACTTCTACACAACTGGTTCTTTCCTTGTGTTGTAGAGTGAAGGAAAACAGGGAGTTTGTTATTTCTTTGTATGACTCCAGAGCTGCCACGGAATATTCTCCCGTTGGAGTAACTTGCTCTCCCTCTGGTGGTTACATGGGATTAAAGCAGCTCAGACAGTGGTAAAAAAAACCCAACCCAACAAAATCTCTAAGACGACCACAGAGCTGTGATTTGCCTTTTTTCACTCTCACTCTTTCCCAAGAAGCAGTTCCCCTTCACTCTGTAGGTGTGGATCCTGCCTGTCAAATCCCATGGGTTTGGTTTCCATACTCACTTTTCTCTATCTGTTTTGTAGATCCGTGCAATCTCAGGCACTAAAGGATCATCTGGATTGGGATCACACAACAGAGAACAGATGGACAAAAGTACTAAGGAGAGAAAAGAGACACTGAATTAGTTCCAGGACAGCTGAGGACACCTGCACCAGTCAGCCCATGCACTTCCTTCCCTCCAACCAGTAGCATCAGCAGCATTTATTTAAGATTGTCAGGAGCACCAATCCCAGGTAATTCAGCTGAGGGATTTAGAATAAACTCCTTTTACCAGTGAACTACACAACTTTTCACAAGCACAGTAACCTCCTGGATAGGTCTATCCAGCAGCAGCCTTCAACCACAAGGCAGAAGTGTTGTCCCTGAGCCTGGTACCTGAGAGTCCTCTGGGAAAACATCCTTGCTTTTACACCTGAAATTCAACTGTCCCCTAAAGCAGCCACCTCACTGCTGGGTGACCTGGAGAAGCATTAATCAAAAGTCAAACAGCAGACAAGTCCAGCTGAAAGGAAGGAAGCAAGGGCTGTTCACAGCTACTGAAGAATCACAGAATGGTTTGGGATGGGAGGGACCTTGAAGCTCATCTTGYTCAAACMCCTGCCATGGGCAGGGGCACMTTCTACCAGCACAGGTTGCTCCAAKCCCCATCCAACCTGAGCCTGAAGATCTGTTTAAAAATGAACTGGTCTTGCAGTGAACTGAAAGGCTTAATTATTTTCTAAGCATAAAGAAAGCTGAGATGGATTTAGTGTAGAATAGCATCCAAAATGACCCAAGAATGCCCAGCTCCTTGCACTTCTATGGATCACAGAGCCCCAGAATGTGAGTGTTTCACTATAAATACAGAGTGGATGTATCCCAGAAGGTAGAGTGACARCCCTCATCCATACAAGGAGCCAGGACACTGCTGCAAAGCCACAAATAGCACATGGACATTCCTACACTCACTGCACAGGAGAAGGCAGGAAGTTCTAAGCAAACATATTGGGACAACACTACACCAGGCATGGCAGGGACATCTTGCCCCACTCCTGAAAATGCCAAACATTCCCTTCTCTCAGCCTGTTTGGATCAAACAGTGCCACTCCATATGTCCCTTCACCAATTGCAGCAAAGCAGTTGTCACAGTGCAGCCTCCAGGCAAGGTGCAGATGACAAGAGTGAGGAGTTTGAAGACACTAAACACGAATCTGCTCCAATTCCCATCACTTGCAGGAGGCAGAGCTATCTATGAAAAATGAAAGGAAACGGCATGCAGCCCATAAAAACAACAAAGGCTTTAAGATAGGTTAAAAGGGCCACAAAACAGGATCACAGAATGGCTTGGAATGGAAGGTCCTTCAAAGTCCATCTCATTCCACCCCTCTGCCATGGACAGGGACACCTTCCACTAGYCCAGGTTGCTCCAAGCCCTTCCAGGGATCCAGGGGCAGCCACAGCTTCTCTGGGCACCCTGTGCCAGGGCCACACCACACTCCAGAGAGAAGATGGAAACAGGTCTGATACTCAGCTTTTTTTCCAAGTGGGACAAGAGTGAAAGCTTCCCTTAGGTCTGAACTGCACAAGTGTTGTGAGCAGCAAGAACCCACAAAGCCACTTGGTTCAGTTTTCCCASCTGCTTCTGTAGACCCTTCACTAAGGAATTACCAATTCCCAGCTCAAAGCTTCTAAAACAAGTTTTGTAATAAACCAGTCTTGGTTTGGGAGAGTATATTTCTGCTTCTAGGAAAAGGAGCAAATCTCTTCTCCCTTTTCCCATTTTTCCACAGTGCACTTGTGAGAGTGAAGAGCTTCATGGTTCTCCACCACCAACTGACACAGGGCTGATTTACTGAGCTCCCTCTCAGCTCAGAGTGTGCAGGAGCTCTGCAGAAGCCACTGCTGCTGCCCTGCTGTCCCTCAGCAAGGCAGCACACTCAGCACCTGTAGCACAGGTCCAGCACCAGCTTTTTCCCCTATAAATCAAGTAAAGGCCATGTTAGTTTTCAATGGAACATCTCTGCCACCCCACACTGCTCAGTCAGTGCAGTTTGAACACAGCTGTTTCTCCAGCAATTTTCCTGTAGCTCATTTCTTTCTGTCAGACTCCACTGCTCTGGTCACTGAAGTTTCTTCAGCTGGAGGATGAGTAAGACAGCTCTAATCTGTCCCCTGCCCTCACCAGAAGACACAGGAAATCCAATCAAAAGTTTTCTGGTCAACTGTTGTAACTCCTCCCTCAAGTTTTATCTCATCACAGTCCTCTAAAACCCCAAGAACTTTTTTGAACACAGTGGCTGAGCCTTCATCAGCAGAACCACACTGCAGGTCTGTGCACTGCTCTCTGCCCACCCTCACACCCCTTCTCCTAACACCCAGCAGCTCACTTCTCAGTATCACCCCAAAAACACTGAATAAAAATGGACACAATCATTTGGCTTCAAGCTGCACTGCCCCATTCAGCTGCTTTGATTTATTTTTCTAAGTCTTCATTATTCCAAATTATTCTCATTACACTCACTCTTGCTGGTGACTTCACATCATTCCACTTTTATCTGTACAGCCTCAGCAAAAAAAGCATTTTTAACTAAACTGGTTTAATTTTAATATCCTGCTGAACCCAGCTATTTGTCCAAAATCAATTCTGCAAGTTTCTCCCAAGGCTTTCCACTGCTCATGCACATGTTTTAGACCAACATACAGAAAAATCCCTTGGAAAAGGCACCACCTCAAAGTTTCAAGTGCAAGGGGAAAGGAGAAGCAACCCTTACAGATATCAGCTGTGTATCAGAGTTCTTTGATGCATCAGATAATGAGTTAAACCAACACCATGGAATAAGAGACTCACCAGGCCCCCTCCCYCTGCAATCAAGTATTACTGCAGTGAATTCCACAGCAAAGTCTTGACATTTTCTAGTCAAATGACTACAACATTACTATCAGACAGCAAAAAGAGAATTCCCAAAAAATCGTGGAACCACAGAATCAGGTTGAATAATTACACAAGGCAGGCAAGTGACACTTCACACCTGAACATCCTGCATGGCCATGGGCAAAGCATTATCAGCTTGGCAGAATCCCTTCAAGTCCCTCACTGGCAGGGATGTACCTCAAGWGTGCACTCTTTGAATTCAAGTCTGGATTCTTCTCAGTAATAGCAAAATAAATTTTACTTGCCATTGACTCAGGGGATTCATCCTGTGAAATAACTCTGTACAGAATTATTTCTCATAACTCTTAGCTGTCAGAGCTGTCCAGCCACTAAGCAACTTAAACCACTGTCACTTTTAAGCTCCTTTTCACTTGGAAATTGGTTTTGCTTTGTTTTATTTCACCAACCAGGCAGCCTATTGACCTCCAACCCTTCAACTACACTGCCCATCTATCTCTGCAGACAACAGAGAGAATTTACTCTTCCTGCTGCCATGGACTAGCACAGACTCCTCAACACCAAGGAGCTGGGAGAACCAAACTCATCAAGCAGAAGGGCTGCTAACAAAGTGCTTCTAGAAAATGGGCTCAGCTTCCCCACAGAGCAATGACAGAAATGCATTCTCACCAGGCACAATGATCACTGAACACTTAAGACTGCTTGAGTACCATGCAAAACAAGCCCAGCAGTGTAACACTGCACAACTGAGATCCAGGTTCCCTCTGTAAGACTTTCCTTACAAAGGATGTAACACTGAAATTCATGGGCAATCTTTCTCTGTGCAGAAAATCATGCCACTGACAGTGTGTCAACAAGAGCAGCTCCAGTTCCCCCCTGCACAGTCCACAGCAGCTGCCCTGCTGTGCTCTCACCACCAAGGTCAGCCCACCACCCTGCATGGGCAACTGCACCTTCCTGGCTCTGCCCCACCTCCCACTGAGCAGATGTGGATGCAAATTGCACAGGAAACTTTCATGGCTGGGTTTCCTGTGCTATGAACAGCTCAGCCTTTAGTCAGGACAATCCATGGTGTCAGCTCTCCACAGGTCCTTCCAGCAATAGCCAAATGAGCAGGGCAGAACACCATTTAAAGCCCACCTGGCTACTGGAACATCCAAATTTAGGTGTGCTAAAGTTCCTGGAACTCAAGAGTTCCTGACACTCTTAAAAGCAGCTGATCCTCATCTTCCAAAACACAAAGCCCAAATCACTGACTGTCTGCAAAGCCTGACTGGTCTGACACCCACTACTCCAGCCACACCCTCAACACAGGACACCAACCACTACACATCCTGCTGCTTAAATCTAGCTGGGATTCCAAACAAACTTGCTCCAGTAAAGCACTCATCCATGGGGCACTTCAGAATGAGGAAAAGCAGCTGGGGAGCCATGGAATCTCCAGCTGAATTCACAGAGGGGAGATAAATGGCACTTGTATTTCCAAAGTAATGAGCTCCCCAGAAGAAACAGCTGGYGTGTTCTGATCCAAATGCTGTTTGGTGCAGTTACTGCTCTCCAAAAGGAGCCAATTTAGAACCCATCTAGGAGTAAAGGCCCATCTCTAAGCAGGCACAGAGACTGCACCAAMAAAGTGTTTGTTACAGTACCAAGAAGGTGCTGAGATGGTTGTTCTGCATGCCAGGCTGTCAGGACAGGAGAGGACACTCAGCTCTCCAGCCTGGCTGCAGTCACACCAGAGTGCCAGGAGCACCTGATCAGGGAAAAGCTCAGGCAGTGACACAGAGCAGGTGGATAAAACAGGAAGCATCAATCCCTRCCCATCATGAGTTCACAGCAAAGGCAGCAGTCCATCCTACTCTGCTCTGACCTGGGGGAATGACAAACACTGTGTCAGGGCTTTCCAAGGAAAGTGATTTGTCCCCTCCTGGAGAGCAGGCCATGGGCTCTGGCAGACAGCGCTGTGCTTCTGGCCCAGCCCAGTTTGTGAGTGTAAAAGCAACCATTTGTCAGCTCAGGTCTGACTGAGCCTGGTAGGCTGGGAGACACCTCTGCCAGCAGAAATGGGAGCTTTGGACATGCCAGGCTGCTGAGGAATTCTTAATTCCATCCTGAAGGGTTTATCAGCTGTCCTGCTTCTCTCAGCAGCAAGGGCTCCTTTGTTCATCACCAGCCTGGCAGCCTCCACATCAAGGTTCACTGCTACTTCCATCTCTGCTCCTTACAGAGTCAGGTTTTTTCCCTAATTTTGGGGAGTATTCTCCTACACAATCACTGGTTTGGAGTTTCAGACCCCAAACCCTTGAAACTTGAGATGTCTAGCTGTCAAAGCTTTATCAGTACTGACAGATGTTAAGCTTGCAGCATTCAGCACTGCAAACACCACTGAGCAGCAGGTTCAAATGCCTGGCTGCTGACTGTGAACAGGCAAGATGCATCCAAATAAAAGAAAGGAACTCTGGCCTCTGCCTGAGTTAAATCCTATTTCTGAACCACAACCCCATTTCCAACTCCTCCAGCCATCTTCCCCAGCCTTACATGAAGTGTACATTTAAATCTGAGCAGTTTAAACTTCTGCCTTCAAAGCAACTTGCATTCCTGCTAAGTCAGTTCAACAATTTCTGGTGACAAAAGAAGAAAAGTTAAGCATTGCCCAGTGTATCCCAGACTGGTTGAGGTYRGAAGGGACCTCTGGAGATGCTGTCTCAAGCAGAGCTACCTAAGACAGGCTGTCCATGACAATGTCCAGGGGCTTTGCAGTATCTCTGAGGTGGGACAGCCCTCAACCTCCCAAGGCAACTTGTGCTGGTGCTCAGCATCCTCACAGCAAAACTACATCAAGTGTTTCCAGCTGTTCAGAGACCTTCCTGTGCTTCAGCCTGTRCCCACTGCCTCTTGTCCTGTCACTGGGCACCACTGAGAAGAGTCTGCCATCTCCACATCCTCCCTTCAAGTATTTACAGACACTGGTAAGATCCCCCTGAAGCTCCCTTCTCCAGGCTGAACAGTCCCAGCTCTCAGCCTGTCCTCCCAAGGGGAGATGCTCCAGTCCCTCCATGGCAATCCTGGCCCCTCACTGGCCCCTCTCCAGTACATCCACACTGGCCAATGCTCCAGGCACAGCTTCAGCAGCACCCAACAGAGGGACAGGATCAGAGCCCTGCTGGCACCACTCCTCCTAGCACAGCCCTCTCTGGAGCAAGGACAGCTCCTGGGAAGCTGCACAAGTGGCTCAGTTACACAGTTGTGAGAGTTGAAACATAAAAGTGGGCATTTCCCTCAGAACCCCACTCAGCACAGCTGGAGATTGACCCATGCTCTGTGACAAAGCCACCTCAGTTATGTGGGTAAAGCTGCAGTGGGCAAACTAAAGGCCAAGATGACCAGAACCCAACTTCCTGATTTTGAAAGTGGCACTGTGAATGTCCAATTCAATCTCTCAGTACTGTTACTTCCAACAAGTCTTAGTGAAGTGATTCATGAAGAGCAACATCACAATCCTCACTGCACCAGGCATGGAGGCCTGGACAGTGGGAGCTGAAGTCCTGCATGAATGAGGCTGAGGTTACTCACTGCCCTCCCAGGCAGGGCTCTCCAGCACACTCACACAGGCTYCATGATTTATTCCTTACAAAACATGGGGAGAAGTTTTGTAACAGAACATAGGGACAAGACAGCAGATCAGTCCAACCTTTACTGCACAAGTGCTTTAGTTCAGCATTACCTCTTTTACAGCCACTTGCCAAATTCAAGAGGAAGAGTGTTTTCCCCCCTAAAATGGCTGAGAATAGCTGTAATAATGTTAAAACACTTCATATTCTCCTCTTTCAGGCAATAGGGATTCTCATTTATGCAGACTTGGAGATAATGTTTTTAATTTAAGCCTACACATTCTGCTTAAGCCTTGGAGTTCAAATTACCCACCATGGTGTGGTTAAGACAGTATTTTGAGGTTATTTATTCTCCAGTATGTATTCTTGAGGGAACACTGAGTTCAGAATTACTAATATAAGCAAGTCAGCTGTTGTACTGAGACAGTCACTGCTGTTCTCCCAAGTTTTAACAATTGTAGGAGGGACAGAACAAAACCCCAAAATGCCAATCACTTCTATCATAACCACAATTTTTATTAAATTGCTTACAGAGGGCTGGCTCCAGAGTGTGAGGAGCCAAGACCCCAACCTTTATCACTGAACTGGAATGATGAAGTAGCACTGATGTGATTTTTCAGTCTTTCCACCAGAAAGTGGCACTTTTAACCCACAGGAAGTCAGTGCACAGCCCTTCCCCTCTCTCCTTGCAGGTTAAGGTGAAAAACATCTTCAGGTACCACATTAACTGTGAGCTGCTGATAGTGCTGCCTCCCAGCTGCCTCAGGAGGAAGYTGTGCATGATAAGCTCTTTCCTACAAGGACTGTTTCTACTCTTCCCAGATTTCTCAATCAGTAGGAAGTACATTTTTTCATWGCTGTGCTCTCTGCTTACAGATTTTAAATTCAAACAGCTTGTTCTCAGTAGCATCCAATTTAAAGAGTGGCAAAATTTAGGAAATACTCTCAGAAATCTACACTACAAATAATAAATTGATGCTTTGGAAGAGGTATGAGCTTGTTGCTGAATGTTGCTGAATGTTTTAAGTCTTATTATTCACCTCAAATTACCTAATCCAGCATTTTTTTGCTAACAACWCATGCATTCTTTGATAAGGCTGATCAGTTACTAGAAAGCTGAAACATCCCTGAAGTCTGTTACAACACACTCTAATCTGACTGARCACAAGATTTCAACCCCAAAAGACCCAAACTGCCTTTGTGGACTTTATTTCCATTTGTTCAAGATGGGAACACTTCCCCTAAGTATCAGCYCTCTGCTTCTGAAGTCTGCCTTTTGACAGGGCATCCTGTGATTCTGAGGTAAGTATTCTTATAAAGCCACCCCTAGGAATTGGCTTTGTTGTTTTAATTCCTTCAGTAAATTGTTGTTTACAAAAAAGTTGTTTTAATTCCTTCCAAGGGAGCTGGGAGAAGGTTTTCTCCCAGGTTAGAGCAGTGTGGATGTTGTGCTGGGTGCAGCAGTGTGGGCATTCAGCTGAACTGTTCAGCAATGAGAAGTGATCAGCACTCAGAGCTCCTAAAGCCAGGAGGGAGAGGGGCACTGGAAGGGGCAGGGGCACAGAACAGCCACCCTGATCCCATGGCTTGTTCCAGCTGAGTCACAAGGATATAGCTTGAAAAGGATAAGAAAAAAAGAGTTCAAAGCAGAACACAGAGGGAGATTGAGATGTTAAAGCATATTGCAAATGTATTTGGGCAGTAAAATTAACACTAGGATGTATTTTCTGAGTGATTAAAGCTGACAGCCTGGAGCAGCCTCTTAAATTCTTGCCTCATCTCCTCCCAATTGTCCTAATTCCAATCTATCTTCCAGTATTTTCAATCATGTGTCTATCACCCCACCACCCATCTGGTCACTTCAGATTCCCTAAAACAATACAGCATTTTCTCCAGTTAAGCAGCAATTAAATCAAACCAGACCAGACATCAGTGCTTGGGGCTAATTTGGTGCTTCTCAGAGCAGCCAGTACGGACTGAGAGTGCTTGTAAGGAAACTGCAGCAACCTGACAATCATTTTTTCTTCATTGACACAATTTTTTCAGTTCTTTCAAGACTCTGAGCCTTGTGCCCAAGCAGATTCACTTCTGACAAGAGACAAGGAGATACTGGTTTGCCTTTCCATCTGCTTCTGCAAATGCCTTTAGGTGGTCAAAGGTGGGAACTTCTGTGGGCTCAGGGAAAGGCAGACAGTGCTGATGTCCAAGGGGTGTACCAGGATCACCTGTCTGAACCACAAAGTGCCTGGGAACATCACATGTAGCTGAGAGAAGGACAGGCAACAGGAGAGCCTCAGAGCAGGGACACTGTGAAGGACAATGTAATCAATGTGACAACTGCAGCATTTGATTACAAGGACAGTGTGAAGCTGCAGAACAGAAGGGTCAAGACATGATCATGCACAGGGTACACTCCAAATATTCCTACATTGCCGTGCCTAGACCTACAAGCTTGATCCACAGTTTGTAAATCTACAGTTTCAATAGCAAAAAAAAAAAAATCCAGCCTGTGTCTTCTTTCAAGATGCTTGAAGGCTCCTATTTATATTAAATATGAATCCTGCTTTACCAGGCAAAGGCTAAATTCCAGTGCCCCACAAGCTAACACAGTTCACAGGGACCAACATCCTATTAGATAATTATTTTAGATTGTTCAATCTGGCCAAGTTCTAAACCACGTTTCAGGAGTCTACACCACTGGAAATTCTGTTAAAAAATTACCAACATGGAGTTCTGATGCCCCCTTGAAAGAGAATTCCTTTTTAATATGACAAAGAATTAGCAACTTCACTGTTTTTTTAAAAGTCACACCTGCTCCCTTACATATTTTACTCTGGGCATATCTTGAACATTAAAGTCTTCCACTGTCACACACTAGGTTTTATTTTACATATATTTATATCTATTTTTAGTTGGAGTGTTCTGAGGTGAGGTGGCAGGAGTATGTACTCAGTGTAGTAAGACTTATCTGATCCACTGGCAAAGCTGAGGAGTCTCCCCATGGGCCCAGGGAAGCTGGATGTCCTGAGCATGCCATGCTCAGGAATTGGCTGCAAGCTCCAGGGAGAGTCACAGGACAGAAGCAGTGCCCACAGAAATGGTGGATTCCAGCAGGAATGCAGCAGTTTTTACATCCCAAATCAGTACTTCATTTTAGCAGAGTAAAATGAAATAAGCATTGAAGGTACCTTTTGAAATAGTTAGTGCTGGGGACCACTGTGATCGTAGAATATCAAGACAAATGCTGCCATTACTGTTAATATTTGGATGATAGATTCTTGTTGTAAATGCAACCTGCAGAAGAAGGAAAATTTCAGTGTAGGCTCACAAATATACATCACACCACATGGTAAAGGACAGATTTATGGCAGAAGCCACTCACCTTAGGTGGTTTGAAGGGATAATCTGTCGGGAAGTGAATTGTCAAGAAAAATACTCCACCTTGATAGGGACTGTCGTTCTGTTAATGAAAAAGAATCGTTGCAGCTTCAGGAGTTACTACAAGACCACCAGTCAAAAAAGCCATGAACATCAATTCTCTCATACTTACTGGTCCCATTATTGTAGCTTGCCAATGGAACACTGAAAAAGAGAGAAATTTACTTCAGTTTGGAGAAGCTCAAGTAATGATCTACTTTCTTCCAGACAAAGCAACACAGAAAAAAAAGTCTATTTTAAAAACAAAGCCTTATGAAAGGCTGCAGGGAAGYGAGCCAAGGAATTAAAGTGAGACAGAGTGAAGTCCTCACTCCAGGACTGCTGTGGTACCACACACAAGTCCTGCAAAAATCCCATTACAATAAAAATCTACAACTTTTCAAGCTCCAAMTTGTGAGTTTAAACTTTGTAATTTCTAATGAATCAGCACCCACGACTGCCCTCTTCAAGTCAGCTCCCACATGAACTCACAGCTGCTCTCCTACTCAGACCTGTGACACACAGAGGGGAAGCCCAGGCTCTGTGTGAACCAAACCAGTGGTGTCCTCACACCATTCAAGCATCATCTCCACAGAGGCCTCAAGATTTCACTAAAGCAGCAGAAAGAACTGTCCTAAGAGAATGCAGGAATGATAGTCTGCCCCATACTTGGAGCAGGATGTGCCAGGACACACTTCAGGTTACATGGACAGAAGTTAATTCTCACTAGTATGCACCTGCCCAAGAGAACTTCCACCTGGTAACACAGAGGATCTGTGAAGAATGTGGCTGTGCTGGAAAGGAAAACAGTCAAAGCTGATAATTTATAGGAGGCACAYTGGGGAGCTCTCAGGGTTTCCTGAGTCTCCACAGGCTTCAGTGCCTGTGCAAAGAGCACCAGCCTAGGAAATTATTTGTGAATTAAGACTATGGAAGCTTCCCTGAGCATGGATGTCACCTACACAGCACCTTCAGAACTGGGGAGTTGTAGATGATGGCAGGAAAGAAGGAAGTCTCCAAGAGAGGAGCTGAAGCCACGTGGAAGTGTCTGTGCCTCACTGGCACCTGGTGGCCCCAGCTGTCAGGACTGCCTGGGCCAAGAGCAGGAGTGGTACTACCTGTTCTCATCCAGCACAAGCAGTTTTTAATTACACATGGTACAGGCACTACAGCTCAGAATGATCTCATACAAGGAAGGAGGAARAAAGCAGAGTGGGAGTAGCTCTGCAAGGCCAGGGGAGAAGACTGTTGGGTTGGAACAGGTTTGTTTTAATCTACTCCTACATTTCTACAGGAATGTGTAACTTTCTGTACACTTCAGCACTGCTGAGTAGCTCAGAAGTGATTCAGAAAGACCTTAGCAGCTCATTTTTTCCTTTTAAAAAGGACACCTGAGCTTAGAGTTCTCAGCTCTAACAGAGAGAGGGGATTTCACTACTTAAATATTCACTCTCTCAGGAGTCTGGCTTTGAGAAACTCTGCATCCAATGAAGAATTAGGAAACCAAGACAGCAGCTCACAGGTAGCATTCACCCATCTTCAAGGGGTTCAGACAGTTTCCCAGGAGTTCCCTGTCACCTGCAGCAGGACAGGGAGAAACATGGAGAAGAGGACAAAGGGGCAGCAGAAATCCCACCAGAGACTGCAGCCAATCTCAACAAAATCTCAGTAAAAATCTCACAGATCCTGATGAGATTCACTGTGGTTGCTCTGCAGAGTCACCACTAACAAGAGAAGCTCAACCAACTATTTTCTTAAACCAAACAAAAACCCCAGAAATAAAACCTATCTACAGTCAATCTCAACTTTTTGAAAGCTAGAAGGGAGGTTTGTGTTTCCTCCCACTCAATGCCCACCCCAGACCTGGCTGCTTGTTTAACCTAAGCTTTAAATCCTGGTAACATCCAAGACAAGTCTGGTGAATGCAGAGATGGTTTGTCATGCAGAGCTTATTCCAATTGATTCTTTTCTTTGCAATCAGCCAAACAGAGGTGTTTACAAATGCAGGGGCTGTTGGCTTTCAGTAGGTAAGCACAGGTACATGTTGGAAAAGGCTGAGCCACTGGAAGCACACCAACAACATCCAGTCCCCAGCACATTTCCAAAACACAGGCCAGAGGTGGGTGGAAGAAAGCTAAAACTGCATTGCCAGGAAAACCCCATTCCTACAGTTCACAAGGCAGTTCCCTTCACTTTCTGAGGTCCATGAACCCCAGGGATGAGAAGCTTCCAGCTGGGGACAGCTTGTATCAGCTGGAACAGCCACAGGACAGCACTCTGCAAGCACAGCATGTGCTGAACTCTGGGAAATGTTGTTCTGACAAGGCAGCTGCAGCAGACCTGGAGTACAGGGACCTGGGAGAAGGCACCTTTCTGTTGCTGCCACTGCTATCCACTTCCACACATCCAAACTGTGCCTCTCAAGAACAAAAGGCTTTCATTAGAGGTCTTTCAGAAAGGTGGCACCAGGAGAACTGAATAGTACTTTAAAGCTTTCTCTATCAGTAGTAACTTTCCATTCTCAGCCTTCACCAACTTCAGTTACCACCTCCTCTGCCAGACAATCGTCATCACCTTTGATAAGGCTTTGGAAAACACAAAGTGGTTTATCATGGCACAAATCACACTTGCTAATTTAAGGGAATAAAAGCCTCTGACTGGCTCTCCATCTTAAGTCATTTCTTGTCTATGAAACTACAAACCTCTTTGAAATACTATTTGGAAAACAGAAATAGGTTGTGAAGTAACTACTGCTAAACACCCTCAACACCAAGCTGGGCTTCCACTCATTTCAAAGAGCTGCTCAATAGGAACATTCCCACTAATTTCAGTATTTTCACCCTCAGGTTTCAAGTGCCTTTTTTTAAATGTAGCCCTACATTTCTACAGGAATGTGTAACTTTCTGCACACTTCTGCACTGCTGAGTAGGTCAGAAATGATTCAGAAAGATCTTGGCAGCATTTTTTCACTTTAGAAAGGATACCTGAGAGCTCTCAGCACAGAGAAGGAGGGTTTCCCTGCTTCCCTCTCCCCTCTCTCAGGAGCCTGGATGCTTTGCTGACATCAATTGCCAGACCACACWGCACAGCAAATTCAGTGTGTGCTGTTTAGGAGGCACTGCAGTCACAGCTGCCAAGGGTCCTCAAGGAGCCTTTTCCACTGTCAGAGCTGCTACAGAAAAGAATGCCAGCACAGAACAGAGCAACAACTCYCAGTCACACCCCAGGTGAACAGACCTGAACAGGAAGGCCAAGAAGATTGTCTGAGGCTGTCCCTTACACAGGACCTGGCAGGACATGCTGATCTGAGCACAGTTTTCAGACACCATGTATAGTTTAGATATCTGAGTTCAGAAGGCTGTGGGCAGCTGCTTGCTGGTTTGACCACAGATCTACTGAGGTTTTCTAACACCATCTCCCAGGAGAATTCCAGAACAGTTAATTTAAAAAGCATAATTTAAGATGTGCATTGAGTTGCCCAATCAATAGAGTGGGAACAACACCGCTGGCACACAAGGAGAGTGTAAGAGATATGGAAGAGCAGCAAATTTAAGATCAGGAGGTGGAGTATTATCTAGTACTCTGAAAGAAACAGAAGGATCTGGACATCCCATTTCAGAAGGAAAAGGAAAAACRTGGCAGAGGGCAGGTGCTTGGTGAGAGCAGATACTCACTGTCATCCCCGACAGGCCCTGCTGAACACTGTGCTGGAGGATCACGTGCCAGGTCGTTCAACTCCTAAAAAACAGGAAGAGTTTGTTTCACTTCATTTCAAAAACAACCATGTCATTGCTCAAAGGCTGCTAGGGGCACTCTGGCAGCACCACTGAACTAATAACCAGGACTCTGGAAAGTAAAGTTGCATCTTAAACCCAGGAGATACAGCTGGCAGARGCCTCAGTGACCTGAGTCACAGCAATCCTCACATCACAGGGGCTGCCAGGTCTGCCTGCACTGGCCCCAAGCATTGCCAAGGTTCTGCATCTTCCACCAGCACCAGGTCACTGAGAGATAAGATGGCCTCAATCCAACAACTCTCAGTGTCAGCCTTATTTTATTTCCCCAGTTGTAACAGTTCCAGTGCTGCTCCAGCTCCACGGATCCAGTTTATCACCTCCACAGCCAGCCTGCAGCACACACAGCTCCCATAACCTGGGGCTGTTTCACCTCCACATCAGTGGCCATGGCTGGAATGGAATAAAACACAAGGCTTGCCATACCCACACACCTCACTGAAATCCCCCACTTTTCAGTGCCTGTGTCAGTCAAATTCTCCTCTGAAGAAATCCTATTATGAGTCTGAACGGAGTGAGTAACTCACAGTACACCTGAACTATACTATTTTGCTTCAATTTGAAGCAAAATTTCAGCACAGTTCAGAGAGTTACTGTTACCAGTAATTYACACCAGCCATTTGCTCAGGAAGTGGATGTTTGGTGGAAAGCGCAAAGAGTAAAACTTTGAAGTCCAACTTTACCTGCTCTATTTCTGGCTCAGTCACTGACCTGCTTTGCATGATAGGCCTGAACATATCACCATTTTTGTCTGTGAACTCAATCTAGAAAGCTGAACACACAGCAGATAAGGATTACAACTATTATCTAATGCTCAGGAAACACTCCCATGCTGTCCCTGGTCCTYTGTGTGTTCAGCTTTTCACCTCCCAGAACAGTCCAAACTGGAGTCTCCATACCAGGCTTTTGGCAGACAAAACATGTAAGTACAATGATTAAGACAAGCTGATTGCAGGAATGGAAGAAAATTTGCCATTTAATGGCCTTTTGTTATTTACAGGCAGTGATTAAGCTCTTGAACAGATGATCTCTGGGAGTTCCAGCTTCTACTTCCCAGGAACTGGGAGGCCACCACTAACCAAACCCACAAGGCACAAATGCTGCCTCACATCAAACACCACAATCCCTGGAGATCCCCCTCCASATGCAGAGCCCCAGAAAACCTCACAGACCCTGACACACACACACACATACACATTTGGGTTTTGCCCTCAGCAGCTTCCAGAGAGCCCTGCTGGAAGCCTCCTTGACTTGACACCACACTATGGAAGCTTTTCTAGTGCTCCTGCTAGGCTTTTTCCACTTGGTGTTCAGCATGGACATGAACAGGAACAGACACTGAGCATGCAGCACCTGCTGAAGAGCTTCCTCCCTCCTGGAGGGGGAGAGAGCATCTCCAAGTGTCCTCCTAAGGCACAAAGCCCTTTGGAGTGGCTTCAGCACCATGAACCACCAGGGCAGCACAGGAACRTGCAGAAACCTCCACACACCTTCCTCAGGGGCACTCTAGTCATGGCCACCAAGAATGAACTGAGTCTACACACAACAGGCAGGAAAACTTCAAAATAGYAATGACAGCAATGTACCTACTCTGTCTAAAGGTGTATGGAGTACAGTCCACTTCCAAACAACACAGGACCCTGATTTTCTGGAAAAAATTATTTAATGCTATTGTATTCAAAACCTCAAACACACAACTAAAAAAAAAATACTCCTTAGTACTTTTCATCCCATTTTATGCATCAATACTCTACATCAAGACTCAGAAGGTACAAGTGTAACATTCCATGTTTTCCATGCATGACCACAACCTACCATGGATGACATTTATGAACACACAACATGCACCTTCCCTGCTATAAAAGGGAAATAGTCACAAACATGAGCTTGGGCACACATTCTACCAGTCAGTACAATACACAGCTCCCCCTACATCCTGCTGCCCAAATGCACCAACCACTTCAAAGTGCACATAACAGAGGGACCATGAGGTAACTCCCCAAGAGCCACAGAGGCAGCAGTGAAGGTCAGGTAGTAGCAGCTTCTCATCAAAATACTATTTCATTCTCTGCATATTTAGTTCCAGGGAGATTTCTGAGTTTTCTGAAGCCCTGGGTATTATCTCAGTGGAAAGTGATGACTTACAACAACCACTTGTACCACTTGTCTCAGTGACAAGGTGGCATTTCAGGTTCTGCTCCATAAATTCATGGAGTGAAACATTACAGATTAAAAGGTCTATGTAAAAACCAGTGTGTAAGTTCCTTSTGCTTAAAAAAGTATTGCACCAACTCTCAATACAAGCCCCTGCAGCACAAAACTTCCCAAATTTTGTAGAACAGCTTGGAGAACAAGTTCAGCTCCTCCTCTTCACCCCTCAAGACTCCTCTGGAGTGCAGGCATCAGCTGCTTCTGCCTACAGGAGAGGCAAACACAGCCCTGGATTTCCTGGCAGGGCACAGATCAGCCCTTTAGCATGTTGTGCCATTCCCTTCCAGGTGCTCTAAGACTCCCCGTACACCYGCAGAGCCAAGTTCAGGAGCAGGAAAGGAGCAGCTCGTGACTGGTAGCACAGAGAGGAGCACCCCCAGCTSCTGCACAGAGCAGGGCACCTGTGCCAGAGGCTGCTCTGCCTTCTGCAGGCTCCTGTGCAGCTCCTGAGGTATCATGAGCATGACACCAGACCCAGCAAGGTCCTGGCTCCCAGCTGCTGCTGAGGGACTCCGAGAACCAGCTGGTTTCTGTAACTCAGAACAAATGACTCTGGAGTTCCCATAAAACTGGAACTCATAACACATGGAGGATTCAGTTACAGTTTGGTATCACCTACAACCTGAATGTACTGGATCCCAAGCTGCCAAGCCCACTGGTTTTCCCTGTGATCCAGGAAGTCTTGSTGGTCCATGATCAAGACTGACCTTGACCACACTGATACTAAGCCAAAACCTGAAGAAAGCCATAGCAGTKTCCACTCCAGACAGTTTTTGATCCTTAAGCATACACAGGTTTTGCTTCAGGAATTTACAAGCAGCCTTTAGATCAAGTTCCAGTTTGAGTTACTCAGCTCMCAGGGCTGCCTCACCCTGAGCTGGCTTTCCAGCTGAAGGCATCTTACAGAATTTTAGGTTTCTGTCATCTCCCCTAAAGAAAATACCCCTGGGGCTGGGCCCACTGCTGTGGATCCTACCATTAACCTGACCCATCTCACAACTCTTAATGAGTCCCTTAGCAAAAAATGAGGAAGTGGAAGAACATCACAAAGCAGGGGTCAAGGTGTYCTGCCTAAAGGCCAAGTTGAACAAAACTACTACCATTAAATCCACACAGGAGATACCCTAAAAGCTACAAAAATCTCACAAGAATCTGACATTTAGGCTCCAAAACCCAATACAACCATGCTCTTAAGTTCCCAACAAACCAATCCCTACTCGGGGGTTCCAGGAAGGCATTTTAAGGAAGATGGAATGTGCTTATACCACAGATGCCCCAGCTGTGCTTCCCAAGCCATGACAGGCATCAGCTGCCAGCGAGGCCTGGAGGCTCACAGGTAAAGCAGGGCCACCAGCCCTGCTCAGCCCCACACACCCTCAGCCCTACCCTCCTCCTGCTCTGCTTCCACGAGTGGTACAGTGCCTTTAGAACATAACTCAATGCAGGTATCTGCAAAGTGCACAAGAAGCTCCAAAAAAAACCTCAAATACACACGGTTTAACTCTTGTAAGTTTAACCCTCTACATGTTTCAAGTTATAATTATCAACTCCAAAGACATTTGTTAGTGAAGTTCCAATTTACTCCTCTAGACAACAAATCCCCCCCAGCCTAACACACTCCTGGTAAAACCTGCTCTGGCCAAAAGATAAGACTGGTTTTAAGGATTAAGTTAATGCTAATACAGCCTTCAGTAAGAATAACCAACATAACTGGCAACATCAAGAAGCCAATCAGGCAAGTAAAAAGCCAGCTTTTTTTTTCTTTTTTTTTACAAGCCAGCTCCAGCAATTTTACTAAGCCTTGGGATACAGCAGAGCTCCTCAAATCCACTCCAACACACTATATGTATTCCTCTGGATTATCCAAAGTCCTCTTAGCTTGAACTCCATGGGCTTTCCACTCTGTTCCAGTCTGAGCTGCTTTCACGTTGTACTTTACTGAGAGACCACATTAGCTTRATTATAAACCTAATTTCTGCCTCAGGTTGCTCCTGTAAGTGAAATAAGCTTTTCATTTGCCTTTAGCAAGTTATTTGCCTGAAGCCCCTGAACCCTTCAGCAACAGGCAGTGTAGGGAGAYGTTACAAAATCCTGATTTATGTAACCAAAAAGGAACTCGTAGCCACTTTAGCCATGAATTGTTCCCAGCTCCCAACAGAGTAAAGCCAAGCAATGGGGAATGAGGGCCAAAGTCAAATCGATCACACCCTGCCTCACCTCAGGACCACGGCACAGAGGAGCTGCCAGCTCCCCGTGCAGGGCCAGCAGGGCAGGAAGAGCCTGTGCCCCTTCCCTGGGCCAGCAGCATCTCCCTGCCAGGTGCCAGAGCTGTATCCAGAGGCATTTCCTCAGCTCTGCTCTCCACCTGCCCAGCAGCACTGGGCAGGAGGCAGTGTCACCCACATGCACCAAGGTCAGACCAACAATTCCCTACAGTGTCCACAGGTGCTTTCCCAGCCACAGGACTGCCACTCCAGAGTATCTGCCACTACAATTCACAGAAGCATTTTAATCCTTTYGACAAAACTCCTTTTGCAATGCTTGAAGCTGCTCAGATCCCYCAACTCTGACTCCTCACAAGACTCTGCAAAAGTCAGAAGGCAAGTGAGCAGCATGAGAAGTCATGAAACACAGCTACAGCCAAGGYACATGTTATAAACAAGCCCTGATGTAACTGTCACCTTTCTTTTTATTTTTTTTCCAAAGCCTGAACAGGAAGAAGACCAAAGCAATGTGTAACTTCCTCCTGGTGTAGAATGTGAGTATCAAAACACCTCCCTAGCTAACAGAAGCTGCAGCAGCATTCTCTGTACACAAGCTCTCCAACACAGATGGGCTGTGCTGGCAGCTCCACGCACGCAGCGAGAGGCCCAGCGGAAGAACCCAGTTGCTCCCACTGGCTGCTGTACAGAACTGGCAGCACAGAAATGACACCAGCTCTGCYCAGCACAGGTAGCACAAACACAACTCTGACCACCAAGGCTGCTCTGCACCCCTTCCTCACACATCSCACCCACAGGCACTGCTCCTTTGGGTAGAAGTGATGCCTAAGCATGTCTGGACTGCAGGACTACAGCAAGTACTACCCTCTCTTCCACAGCTACACAGGAACAGCACCATGGAATTCAGTTTAGCTTCCTGGGTTTTGTGCCTATACATTATAAGCAGTAGTAATCCCCAATTCCTCTGCTACAGAAAGTGTTTTACTTGAGCAGGGCTCGAGCACAGCTGCTGCTTTCCCTTCCCCCTCACCCGCCCATCACACAGGGGAACCCTGCAAGACAATGAGCTAACCTTTTCCTTGCTTTCCATTCAAAGAACTCCAAACGCTGCCCTAGTTATCCACTTAGAGGTATTGCATTCCCTAAAGATCAGCAACACAGATGGGCATGTGGCTGAATCCAAAGGGCTTTGGCTTAAACCTTAAAATGGAAGGCCCTCCTGTACATCCCTCCCATCCTGCCCTTGGGTTGCTTCACACTGCTTTTCTTATAAAATACATCTACAATAAAATAGACCATTTTTACATATATATAAAAATACCAATTCAATTACTGGACTGGAAGGACTCACCCTGACAGTATTGCTTACACTTCTGACAAGGAAAGATTTCAAGTTTCAGACCCAAGATCCAATAAAAGCACCTAAACAAGAATTTGGAGCCTCAGTGCCCAAAATACTGTGGTGAGTAACACAGGCAGCAATCTGAGAGCAGCTCTCACCCAGCCTGAGCTCTTTTGGAGCATCTGCTGAGAGAACAGCTGCTGCTGTGTGCACACATGTTACCCCAGCTCGAGCCTCTGCACAATCCCCAGAGCAACTGTGCCACCAGTGACAGACTGGGACGGGCCCTGCAGGTTCCTGGGCTGCCTCACACGCCAGCAACAACACRGGCTCGCTGCTCGTCCTGCCCTCTCCCAGCCGAGTTCAACATCCAAGAGGCCATTTCAGGTAACACTGTATCAAACCTTTACTCTTGGGATTTTTTCCTTTCCAAGTTCTCAGCCCTGTGTTATCCGAGGACACAAAAATTTTGACAAAAATCTCATAGAAAGCCTTTGTGGTTCAGTAAAAACCCCAACTGCCAAGAKCAAGAGCCAGTGGCCAGACTGAGCCGCGCACACTGATATACCATGACTGATAACACCCTTCAAAAAAAGCCAAAGCAGCAGTTTTCTCTGCCATCGTGTCTCTGYGCCCGAGTCCACTGGGATTATTCCTACTCAATCCACACTCTGCAGGCTTCTGCTCCTGCCACAAGCTGCAGCAGAAGGGTCAGAACCTGGCTGTCCCCTCGTTATCGTGACAGGGACGGCCACTGCACCCTCCCAGAGACCACAACAAGCCTGAGATGGTGATAGGRGTGCTGCAGGGGGTTTAAAATAGCCCGAGAGAGCGTAAACAGCCGGCCATGATTACCGAAGCAGTTACACTGAGACACCCACAGCAGCTCCGAGGGCTCCCTCAGCCTCCTTCAGCCTGTAGCTTCACGCCCATCCAACTTCCAAAGCATCTGGGCTGCTACACCAGGCACATTTATTTCCCTCCCCATACGCTGTTTAGWGGAAATGCTGCCTCCAGCCCCAGCATCTCCCTCTCCTCCACAGCCACCACACTCACTCCACTGAAACTCTCTTTGCAGAGCTCACACAAAACTGCTTTGGTGATGCTCTTGCTACTTCCCAAGGCTTTAAAGACTCTCACAGCCCTACACAGTCCCCATTATSTCTCAGGGTTCTTTACTCTTGAAAAGCAGCATGAAGAGTCAGTCCACAAGCACCCACCGTTAACAAAGACTCCACACATCCAGCTTTTCTCCTGTCACAAACCAGCCTGGAAATGCAAGTGCTCTCAGAGTCTTGACTCCTGACCCTCAGCCTGCACTGAACTACAACCAAGCAGCTTTCCTGACTTACCTCACCCAAGATTCACCCTCCCCACAATAGCCCTGCACTGCCTATGCATGCCCAGCCCCCATAGCCACATTTACCCTGTTCAGCATCCAGCGCTGTCTCCCAGGCCTATGAACCCACTGCTGAGGAGTAAGAGCTCTTCCAAAGCACCTGTGGGCCCATAAACACCGTGGAAGAGTCCTCACAATGCCCTAAGGACCCCTAAAGTAAGGGACAGAACACTTACAGAGAAGCAAGACTCAGCTGGAACACAACTTCCTTATGTAAGTCACTACCAGATCCACAGCTGGAAAATCCAAGTCTAAAATCACATTCCAAAACCTCCCTTCCCAGGGCTACCTATTCCACAAGCATAAGTAAGGCTTCAAGTTCTCTTCCATTTTCTTCTCCACCTGAGCTTTAACCTGATCAGTAGAACACATGAAGCTTCACAAAGCCTCCAAGGTAACCTACAACCAAAGCAGAGATGTTAACACAGACCCGACACTACACACAAAACCAAACAGGGCTACAGAGCGAGCTATGAGGTGGTGGGTTTACAGCTGGTTCTAGGTAAAAAATAATTTACACAGTGATCAAGAGGAGAAACACTACGGAAGGGCTGTTTGCTACACCTGAACCTTGGACAGACTTCAAACTGACAGCTACACGTTTTGCAGGGAAAAGGATACAAACTCCCTGCCTGAGTCACCAAGGTAATACAAGTGGAGTGCAATTACCATCGAGGGCTTTTTTCCTGGTAAAATACACTGATGATCAAGCAAACATTGTCCTAAAACGGCAATGGACTGGGCAGCAGTGTTTTTCCAAAAAGCCAGGACATGGAGCACGGCGCAGCTCCCGCTACAGGAGAAGGCAAGCTCGCAGCTTTCCCTACAAGGCTGCGGGATGACTCAGGCTGTGGAACAGCGCTGGCTCCATTAAAAGAGCAAACCACACTGCTGTGTGACAGGTTTAGTGCGCTCAGCTGCCCGACACCGGGATCCTTGTCGCTGCTGGAGGAGGTAGAGGAGCCCTTGGCCACGGGGCTCCGAGGCGAGCCACGCCGGAACTTCCAGCGCGGGCCACGCTGCGCTCCTCGGGGCGCCTTCCGCCGGCCGGGCCGGGCCGGGCCCCCGCGGAGCCGCAGCAGCTGCCGGGGCCGCCGCCACC
>JACDOX010000032.1:860210-887606 GCA_014549065.1 Cardinalis cardinalis
TCCCTTTGTGGGCTCTGTGAACCAAGGTCAGGGCCCTGCAGAATCTGCAGGCCAAGGGGGAAATTCCCAAATCCTCAGGGTAGGACACCTCCCTGGCCCCCCCTTGGCTGCCACCTCCTTTGTCCCACAGCTGAGTACTGGGACAAGAAGGTTGTCCAAGGAGCATTTGGACAATGCTCTCAGGCACTGGGTGGGATTCCTGGGGCTGTCAGGAGCTGGGCTTGATCATCTTTGTGGGTCCCTTCCAACTCAGGACATTCCATGGTTCTGTGGTCTGTGGAAGTGCTTGGCTCAGTGAATGAGAAACAATGGATGCTTAGGAGCTTCAGGAAGCTTCAGAAGCTTCTGCTGATGCCACCAGATCTCATGCAGCACATGGTGGCTCCTCACTGCACCAGAGTCTGGCCTGGTTGACACAGCCCAAGGCCACACAGAATATTGCAGAGCACTTTATTTTTGCTATTTTGTGTCACTAAAGCAGCCCTGTCACACGGGACCTCTGAGGGACACTGCTGGTGCAACTGCAGCACTAAAAACAGCGACTGCAGCACTTTTAGTCAAGGCACCAAAGCCACTTTTGACACCAGCCTGGCACTGGAACCCCATCCCTGCAGGTATCCCCAGTGAAAGCTGTCACTGGGCAGCCTGCCCTCAGCATGAAGCCAGCAGCTCTACCTGCTTTCCCAGGCAATGGAAAACAAGGGAATTAAAGGAAGGAAGTGCAGCTGCCGTGCCCATCCTGCAGCAGAGCCAGCTCTGTCACACTGCTGCCTGCTCACAGCCCTTCACCCAAGGGCTGCCAGGGAGAGCACCCTGCTCCTGGCCTGCCTTTTGGCTGGGGACATGCCACACGTATCCAGCCTCTGTCTGGGGGCAGGTCTGGGCACACAATATGAGAAACAGCATCCAAAGGAGGGACACGAGGATGGTGAAGGGCCCCCAGGAGCAGCTGAGGGCAGTTGACCTGTCCAGGTGGAGCACAGGAGACTGAGGTCAGACCTCCCCAGGGCTGCAGCTCTGATCTCTGCTCCCTGGRACCCTGAGACCTTGACAGCACTCAAGGGAATGGCTGGAGCTGTGTCAGGGGGATTTAGTGTGGATATCAGGAAAAGATTCCTCCCCAGAGGATGGTGGGACACTGACCAGGCTCCCCAGGGAACGGTCCCAGCCCCGAGGCTGCCAGAGCTCCAGGAGTGTTTGGACAAAGCTCTCAGGGATGGCATGGCATGGCATGGCATGGCATGGCATGGCATGGCATGGCATGGCATGGCATGGCATGGCATGGCATGGCATTGTTGAGGTGTCTGTGCAGGGCCAGGAGTTGGACGGATGATCCTTGTGGGTCCCTTCCAGTCCAGGATATTCCAGGACTCCTTGGTTCTCCTAATCTCAGCAAGGCCTGCAGTGTGTGTGGGTTGCTGTGGACTGAGTTGATTTCTGTGCCCCACTCAGCCTCACACAGGTGTCAGCACCAGCCTGGTTGGAAGTACCATGGTGCTGGTCCACAGAGGTGCCTTGTGGGGTTTTTTATGCATCTAAAATCTTCCAGCATCATGTGTCACTTCTTGTTCCCTCGGCTTGAGGGAATAACAGCAAACAGRGACAGAGAGAATGTCAACCAAGACACGATCTGGAAAAGCAAATTGTTGGCCAGAGGAAGGCCAGGGAGGACAATGGGGGCAGTCTCAATCCTGCCACYTCTTGTTGGCTCTGCAGAGGCACTGGGTGGCACTGGGCAGCACTGGGCTCTCTGTTCCCAGGCAAGCTCAGATGTTCCAGGTGTCCACAGGTGGCCATAGAGATGTTTTGAGGGCTGGAGCCCCTCTGCTCTGGAGCCAGGCTGGGAGAGCTGGGGGTGCTCACCTGGAGAAGGGAAGGCTCCAGGGAGAGCTCAGAGCCCCTGCTGGTGCCTAAAGGGGCTCCAGGAGGAGACTTTGGCAAGRGCCTGGAGTGACAGGACAAGGGGAAATGCCTCCCTCCTGCCAGAGATCAGTGCTGAATGGGATATTGGGAAGAGATTCKTCCCTGTGAGGGCGGTGAGGCCCTGGCACAGGGTGCCCAGAGAAGCTGTGGCTGCCCCATCYCTGCAAGTGTCCAAGGCCAGGCTGGATGGGGCTTGGAGCAMCCTGGTCTATGGAAAATTGTCCCTGCCCATGGCACATGTTGGGAATGAGATGAACTTTAAGGTCCCTTTCCACCCCAACCTTTCCATGGTTCCAAAATTCTCTGAAAGCTCATTCCTGGAGTTTAGACTCACCTCTTGGGCTGGTGCCACAGCTCTGCTCTGAACAGAAGTGAGAYAGAAATACTGCAGGTGTTGGTGTGCTGAGGGTAGAACTGAAAGCCAGGCCAGGCTTTGAGGGCAGGAGAGCCACCAACTGCTTGGGGACCTGCAGGAAGGTGGCTGGGGAGCCRGGCAGCCCATCCACCACACTGAGGAGCCAAGCAGAGCAGGTCAGTGAAGCCTGGCTGCAATGGCTCTATCCCAGTGCTGGAGAAGGAAGAGATTCACTTGATGTTTTAGCCAGCCTTGGTGTTGATGAAGCAAACACCTTGCTGGCTGTACCCACAGGCCCTCCCAGGGCTGGGACACTGCCAGATGRGGTTTCTAAGGTACCACCCAAACAAGCAGCTCCCTGGCAGCCCTTCCTCCCGCTCTCTGGGTTTGAGGATGCTGGAGCTGTGTCCACAGAAGGGCAGCAGAGCACAGGTCTGAGGAGGAGCAGCTGAGGGAGCGTGGGGGGCTCAGCCTGGAGAAAAGGGGACTCAGGGGGGACCTTCTCTCTGCACAGCTCCCTGACAGGAGGGTGCAGCCAGCTGGGGGCTGGGCTCTCTCCCAGGGAACAAAGGACAGGACAAAGAGAAATGGCCTCAAGCCAGCACTACTAGAGGAACTTTATGCTGGATATCAGGGAAAATTTCTTGACCCAAAAGGGCTGTCAAGCACTGGCCCAGGTTGCCCAAGGCAATGGTGGAGTCTCCATCCTTGGAGGGATTTAAAAGACTTGGGGACATGGGTTAGTGGTGGACTTGGCAGTTCTGGGGAAATAGTTGGACTTGGTGATCTCACAGGACTCTTCCAACCTAAATAATTCTTTAATTCTATGATTTTAATTAACTGTGAACCGTGGGCATGTCTGAATCAAGGTCCTTGTGCTGTAAGCCTGTGACAGCCTCTGGAGACCCTGGCAATGTGGGTCTGTGGGGACTGTCAGGGTCTCCTGGAACCCAGGGGCATTCCTGGTCAGAAAGCAATGGGACCCTGAGTGTGTTCTGGACAGTCACTCCCTTTCCCAGCCCATATCTACCTAGCCTGGCTCCACAGAGGCCATGGGTGACCATGCTGAGGGCTTTGCTGAAGTGAACGTTCTCCYCTCATCCCTACAGCCAGTTTTCTTGCCATTCCAGGCAGTTGGGTCCATCAGATGTCATGTCAAATCCCTRATGGCTGTTCCTGTCCCATCCTTCAGGCGTTTGGCAGGGATTGCTGGGAGGATTTGCTCCATCATTTTCCCAAGGTCAGAGCATTGAGCAGGCTGTAGTTCACCTCCTCAAGGCTGGGTGTGAGATTTCCTTGTCCCACTCTCCAGGAACCTCCTGATTGCTACAACATTCCAAAGACACCAGAGAGGAACCTTGCCAGGGCATCATCCATCTCCCTCAGCATCCTTGAGTGCATCCCACCTGCTCCTATGGGCTTGTGYATGTGTCCCCTAATCCATGTTCTTCCAGGATGGAAATACCTCTCCACTGCTTGGAACAAGGAACTGGGAGTCTGGAGGGCCTCTCTGGCCACCAAGAGCCTGGCTGCAGGAAGCCCTTGCTGTGTTGCCAGCACTCCTGGGCACTGCTTCCCACCCTGGCATCTCCTGGAAATGTGTGGGGTGGGAGCATCCAGGACACTGTGAGTCACCTCCTGGTAGACAGAACTAGAGTCTGTTTTGCCCCTGGCAATATCTGCTGAGCTGAATCAATGCAATCTTTGAAATCTGCCCTTGAAGATGAGATCTCAATAAATTCTGGTTTCCTTCCTCATTCCAGTTCCCCTCAGACCATGTCCTGGCAGCCTTGGGGCTTTCCAGGATGTGCAAGCTCATGGATATCGAAACTTGGTACAGCCACCAGTGCCTGGATTTCCTGTGGGCTGAGAGATTTCATGGATGCCCTGCGTGGGAGAGCTCTGGCACTCTACAGGCTGCCCGCTGCTGCCAGAGCTCCTTTCATTTTCACTTTTCTGCGCGCTTTTCTGTGCAGCTCCGCCCGCGCTCCAGAAGCCCGTCGGTGGCAGAGGCCCCGGCTGTGTGTCCGCAGCAGCCTCTGGAAGGAGCCCCAGCTGCCCAGGCGGGAGCGCAGAGCTCGGGAGCCGCAGCGCGGGAATCCCGGGGCTGGAAACTGCTCCGGTGAGTGCGGCCGGAGCAGAGGCTGCGGAGCAGGGCGGGCTGGCACCGTCCGGGAGCGGGGTGACCAGCCAGGCTGTGTCCTGCCGAGCCCTTTGGGCACAGGGRACAGCCCTAAGGCGGGAAGCGCAGGGGAGCCTCCCCAAAGAATTGTGCGCTTTGGGATGCTCAGTGAGCGCGGGGCGCACGCATCCCTGATCGGCCCTTATCCGCTCCCACAGTGCTGCCGTGGGTGCTGAGGACGAGCTGCAGCTCTGGGCACCGGGACAAGCTGCTGCTGCCCCCCCTGTCCGCCGCAGATGTCCCGGGAGCCGCGGCGGCCGCGCTGCGCCCCGCTGATCCCGCGGGCCCGCGGCGGGCGGGCGCAGCGCGCCGTGCTCGTGCTGCTGGGGCTCAGTGCCGGGGCTCTGCTCCTGGCCGGGCAGCCCCTCGTGCCCACCGCCCGCAGCCTCGCCTTGCACTTCGCCACCCTGCAGACCGGGGAGCTGCTCAAGGGCGCCTGCTACCTGGCCGAGGAGATCTTCCACCTGGAGTCCAGGTGAGCCGCGGGGCCGGCTGCCCGCCTGCGGCGCTCCTGGGACCGCCCTGGACAAGGGCGCTGCACCCTCGGGATGTGGTGGGCTTTGCTCCTGGTCTCTGTGTCCACACGTGCCCTGCG
This sequence comes from Cardinalis cardinalis, assembly GCA_014549065.1. NCBI lineage: Eukaryota > Metazoa > Chordata > Aves > Passeriformes > Cardinalidae > Cardinalis > Cardinalis cardinalis. The sequence goes on from JACDOX010000032.1 coordinate 865,266, forward strand.
TGGCAATGATGTGCTGTGCCCGGCAGCACTTGCTGCCCTCTGTCACCCTCCTGTCCCTCTCATCTCTCGCTCCCTCTCCCACCCGCCCAGCTCCCCCAGATGTCCATGGATGTCTCCTCTCCTTGTGCCCTTTCCCTAGGGACCAGATCTTGTCCTCCAGCCTYTCCCCACCACAGTGCTGGAGGGCAGGGGGCTGTTGTCTCCCTTTGCTGTCCAGGGTGACATTCCATTTGTTCCCTCTGAGTCCCACGGGTGCTCCAAGACGCCCAAACCCTCTCCTGCCTGGGGGCACTGGGGTGTGCTGGGCAGGGTCCCACACAACTCTGTAGTGCTCYGGAAGGTTGGTGGCCCCCAGGAGATGGGAGCAGCCCTGGCCATGGCTGCTGAGGGTGGGTAGGTGGCCCCCAGCCTGACTCCTGTCTCCCTCTCCCACCCAGGCACCACGGCAGCTTCTGGAGAGCCCTGAGCTCCTGCTTCCCCCCACACTGGCACGGGCCCATGCTGCTCGTCTGTGGCTCAGCCTACGTGGCTCTCTTTGGTGATGGGCAGCAGCTTGGCCTCCACCTCATCCTGGCCGGTCTGTGCCAGCTCCTCATCCTTGCCCTGGGGCTCCGGGTAAGGCTCCCACACCCCCAGGCTGGCTGGCTGCCTGGGGAACCCTTCAGCCCTGAGCAGCCATGGGGGCACGTAGCCAGCTCTGCATGGCCTCTGCACGTCCAGCCCACCCAGAGGCAGCCTGGCCCTGCAGAGCGGATCTCCCTGGCCCCGTGCTGCCAGGAGTGTTGGCATTAGGAGGGCAAGGCTGTCTCCTAATGAGCACAACCATTCCAGAGGATGGCATGGTCCCCCCAACACAAAAAACAGGGGTGTTTTAAATCTGCCAGTCAAACTGGTGCTTGAGGGAAAAGCAGAGTCTGTGTGTTCTCAATTCTCAGTGTGGTGTGGGAGCAGAGCCAAGCCCCAGGTGCCTCTGCAGCAGTGGGAGGGCCCCAGCAGCACTGGAAGGGTCACACAGGCTGCAGGAGGTGCTTCTGTCAGGTGCCTGTGGGACAGCACACCCATCTCCACCCAAATGCACACACAGAGCTGGCAGAGGCCATCGGGAATCCCAGCATCAGCCCTGGGGTGTCTCCTCTCCCATGCTGGCAGCACAGGCAGATGCACARGTTGCACTGGGACCCAGGATCCCAGAGGAAGGTGCAGCCAGGGAAATGCCTGGCTCACTCCAGCCCCAGTTCCCTCCTCTGTGGGGGCTGTGGGGGCTCTGCCCTGCACGGTGGGGAAGGGGCTGGTGGGGTTGTTCACTCTCCAGTTCTCATTGGAGTTCTCCAATCCTGTGGAGAACTGACTGGTGCAAAGGGCCCAGGTGGCAGCTGTCACCCCCTGGTGTGTCTGTCCTTCCCTCCACAGAAGCCCTCAGCAGTGGAGATGTCTGAGATGTCCGAGAGGTCCAAGCAGAACGTTGCTCATGGGCTTGCCTGGTCCTTTTATGTTGGGTACCTAAAAATAGTCCTGCCACGTACGTAGCTGTTTCCCTGCATTCCCATGCCTACAGATAGAAATAGCTCCTAATAACAATCCTCCCACTTTTAGTGTTAGCAGGAATGGGGAGCAAGGCAGAATGCAGCTGTACTCACACCAGGCATCTCTGCCTGATGCTCTCTTCCACCAGGGGTGAAAAAGTCCATGGAGGAGTTCAGCAGAGCCAATCCCAACTTGCCAGCGTGCAGGAAGACCTGGAAGCTCCACATCTTGGTCCCTCTGAGCTGTGATATCTATGATGACTTGGAAAAAGCTGACAGCAATATCCAGTATGTGACAGARCTCACTGAAACCATCCTGGCCCGAGCTGGCATCAAAAAGAGGGTTTACAAACACAGCCTCTATGCAATCACGGATGAAGAAAACCAGGTATGCTGAGAGCAGCATTGGGAGCATCATCCCAAAAGCCTTGCTGGCCCCAGAAGTGGCCCAGAGGACAGGAGACTGTCACCTCTCCTGTTAGATACTCCCAGCTTTCACCAGGCGTCCATGAGATGGAGAGATCCCATTCCTGTAGCCCTTCCTGCTGGCTGCCTCCTCCCAGGCCCAGCTGCAGGCATGGTGGGCTGGCTTAGCCCCTCCTGGAGCTGAGCAAAGTCCAGAAAACAGGAGAAAACTGAGCAGGAAAAAGCAGATGTGGGCTGCAGAGCATCACTTCCCATGGGATGAATGTTTCCTTGTGTTGTGAAGAGGTGCTCAAAGTTGTCTGTGTGAGTCATTATTTGACTCCCTSCTTTCCCCCAGTCACCCTTTTCCAGGCTGGTGAGCCTAAATCTCTCCAGCTCACATTGCATTCATCTCCTCCCACATCTCTGGGCAGACTGGGCCCTGTCCCTTCCCCTTGGAGGAGGGAACAGCCTGGTGCTGTGCGTGGAGACGCTGGCAGAGCTCTGCTCCTCACCTGGGTGCCCTGCTTTGCCCTTTGGCAGTGGCTGAGCTCTGAGCTGCAGTTTTTAAAGCCCAGCCTGCAGGGACCCCGAGCCTCTGTGCCCTGCTCTGGGGGAAGCCCAGTCAGCCACGGGTTTCTCCTGCTGTGCTGCACACACTGATGCTCTGTTCCTTCTGCCAGGCTCCTGCTGAGTCACTCTGCCCCCTGGGAGCTCCAGCAGCTCCAAGCCTGCTCTTGGCCTTCCAGGAATATTTGCCCCTCAGCTTYCTGCCCAGTGCCTCACAGTGAGCAGGGCCCATGGAAGGCACCTSCCCCAGGGCAGTAACTGCCTGCCAAGGCTGGGAACTTCCTGCTTCTCTGCATCCACCTGGGATCACATCCTTCTTCCTTCTAATTCACTCCATTCAACTTTCCAGTTTACCCAGTGTAACACTCACTGGTAACACCACTCCTCTTGGCATGTTTATGGCTTTATCAGATTTCTCTTGGTTTCTTTGCTCAGCCTCCTTCCAGCTGTTCCTCCACCTTTCCAATGTTTATGCTCTGCCCTTCAGCTCTCTGTTAGGATGCTCAGACTTAGAATAATGGAATCMCAAAATATGCTGGGTTGGAAGGGACCCACAAAGATTATCAAGTCCAATGCCTGGTTCTGCACAGGACACCCCAACAATCCCCCCCTGTGCCTGGRAGCATTGTCCAAGAGCTCCTGGAGCTCTGGCAGCCTGGGRGCTGTGACCATTCCCTGTTCAGTGCCCACCTGTATCCTCTGGGGGAAGAACCTTTACCTGAAATCCAACCTAACCCTGCCCTGACACAGCTCCAGCCRTTCCCTGGGTCCTGTCACTGGTCACAGAGAGCAAAGATTGGTGCTGTCCCTCCACTTTCCTTTGAATAGCAGARAGGCACCAAGAAGGTGTGATCCCAGGGAAGGGATGTGTCCCTAGGGGACTAAATTCTGTGGGGAAGATCACCGTCCAGGCTGCTCTTGGGAGCACTGACAAAGCCAGTGGCTGCCCCTCATGGGCAAAGGCAGCTCCCTGAGCCCACCTGGCAGAGGGGACACCTGGACCTGTCAGGCCAGCTGCTCTTTTCCTGCTCTGCATGAGGCAGGGGAACACAGGGGCCAGACCCAGAACCCTGTCCCAGTGTTCCCAGTGCAAGGCAGGCCAAGGAGCTGAGAGSTCCTGAGTGCTGTGCCCAGTGCCAGGGTCTCCCAGCAGCCCTTTGCCAGTCCTCCTGTCCCCATGTCTTGTCCCCCCACCCCTGCAGCTCTGGCACTGTGCTGTGGAATACGCCACCCCGCTGCAGACCCTGTACGCCATGTCCCAGGATGAGTGCGCTGCCTTCAGCCGGGAGGAGCGCCTGGAGCAGGCCAAGCTTTTCTACAGGACCTTGGAGGAGATCCTGAGAGGCTCCAAGGAGTGTGCAGACACATACAGGCTCATTGCCTACGAGGGTGAGTGAGGGGAAGGGGGCTGGGGTGCCCAGGACAGTGGCTGTGCTCTTGTAGCCCCGAGTGACCTGGATCAGTGTCTGTGCAGGGCTCGGCTGATGTCCCCAGTCAGGGGGCCATGGTGGCCCCTGCTGCCAYGGGAGGAAGGGAGGGGCTGCATTCCCACATGAAATAGGAATGTCACTGAGCATGGCGTCCCTGGCTGGGTGAGGGAGGGCATTGTCCCACTCTGCTCTGGGCTGGGGCAGCCTCACCTCGAGCCCTGGGGCAGGTCTGGGCACCACAACATGAGAAAGATCTAAAGCTGTTAGGGGTGTCCAAAAGAGGGACATGGGGGTGGTGAAGGGCCAAGAGGAGCTGCTGAGGTGCTGCTGAGCTGCTGAGGGCACTTGGCCTGCCCAGCTGGAGCACAGGACACTGAGGTCAGACCTCACTGGAGGCTGCAGCTCCTCCYGAGGGGCAGCTCCAATCTCTGCTCCCTGGGACCAGGGACAGGACCCGAGAGAACAAGTGGAGCTGTGCCAGGGGGATTTAGTGYRGATATCAGGAGGAGGTTCTTCCCCCAGAGGGTGGTCAGGCACTGCCCAGGCTCCCCAGGGAATGGTCCCTGCCCCAGGGCTGCCAGAGCTCCAGGAGTGTTTGGACAAAGCTCTGGGACACGGGGTCTGTGCAGRGCCAGGAGYTGRACTGGATGATCCTTGTGGATCTCTTCCAGCTCAGGGTATTCCACGATTCCATAATTCTAAGGACTTCTTGCTGTGGGTCTGAGGAGCAGGGAAGGTGGTGGCAGCACTGGTTGTCCCAGCTGAAGGCCCCGAGGGGACCTGAGACAAGCTGTGTGCTGCAAGCACTGAGTGTGACAGCAGGATCCAGGGCAAGCAGCCGCTCCCTTCACTGTTGATGTTCCTGGAAGAAGTTGCTGGGGCTGTCACGCCCTCCYCAGCAGTGGGATGAGTGTGTGCTGGCTCGGTGCCATTCCTGCTGACAGGGGATGGGAGGGAGCGAGGCTTTTCCTCATTCCCATCCTCTTTTCATCTCCCATCTCCTCAGCTCCACCAGATGAAATCAGCATCTTGCTTTAATGAATGTCGTTTCTTTCAGAGGAAACTCTCCCTGATGGGGAGAAGCATTTCCATGCAGTGAGGCAGTTCCCATCACAAGCACTACCGGGAATCCAGCACATAATGCCTGTAATTTTACACTCCTCCCCTCACTTTGTGTTTGAACTTTTCCCCTCTGCCAGGCAGCAAGTGGGAAGTAAAAGCTGTATTTTGATGTGCAGGAAATAGTGCATATTTGGGGGCATCTCACAGAGACTTTGCTCCCTGCCCAGAGCTCTGCCTCAGGACAACCASTGAAGGAAGGTTTGTCTTTCTTCTGTTGCAGAGCCAGAAGAAGCAGAGCCCCACTTTTTGTCCAGAGAGATCGCGTGGCACTTGCGGCAGGAGCACCTCGAGGAGATCTCCGTGCTGGAGCAGAGCCACCCGCCCAGCCCATCCACGGCCCTGGACTCGGCAGAGCTCAACCTGCAGATCAGTGTGTCAGACCTGCCCCAGCCCCTGCGCACTGATGGCTTCTGACACAGCCCCTCACTGCCCCTGGGGGCTCGGCTCACCCCTCCCCAGCCCCCTTCCTCCTGGAGCATGTGCTACCCATGGCTGCAACCCCCAGCTCCCATCCCAACCTCCTGTGCACCACGGTTACTGGAGCAGCTGACTCAGCCCACAGCCCTGTGACATGCTTCCCATTTTCTTTGTTATGTACAGCTCTGATGTTCTTCTGTGGATGTATTGTTTTTTTATCTGTTTTAATTTGTGTCATATAAAGCACTTTTCTCTCTGGGACAAGTTGCAGTATCCTAAATTTTGGACACAGTGTGCAGTCTGCCCCATGTGGGATGGGAAAAGGTTTTTCCCTCAGASGGTGGTTGGGCACTGACCAGGGAATGGTCATGGCTTTAAGGCTGCCAGAGCTCCAGGAGCACTTGGATGATGCTGTCAGGGACAGGGTGGGATTGTGGGGTGTCTTTGCAGGGCCAGGAGCTGGCCTGGATGGTCCTTGTGGGTCCCTTCCAGCCCAGGATATTCCATGATTCTGTGGTGTGGGATGGGGCTTTGGAAATGCCAGCCACAAGTGTGCCTGTGTGTGCTGGGACAAACACACCCAGCCCCTGTGGCCGGATCCATGGGGCAGTTCTGCAGGCACAGGGAGCCTGGGCAGGACTTCAGGGGAGCTCCAGCCGGACCAAAAGTGCTGCTGGCAGAGCAGGCTCACCCAGGCTGGGGAGATGCTGGGCAGGCACCGGCTGGAGCTGACACAACAGCCTTGCTCCTGCCCTGGGCTGCCCAGCTCCTTTCAGAATCACAGAACCCTGGAATCACTAAGGCTGGCAAGGCCCTCTRAGGTCATCAAATCCAACCATTAACCCAGCGCTGCCAAGGCCACCACTAACCCATGTCCCCAGCTGCCACATCCATGTGTTTTTAGTATTTCCAGGGGACAGTGACTGTCCTGCACAGCCCATTCAAACGCCTGACAACACTTTCAGTGAATAAATTCTTCCTGATGTGYRAACTGAACCTCCCCTGGGGCAGTTTGAGGCCTTTTCCTCTGGTGCTGTGCCTTGTTCTCTGGGAGCAGAGCCCCACCTGGCTGTTAAGGAGTTGCAGAGAGGGAGATGGTGCTGCCTGAGCCTCCTTTTCTCCAGGCTGAGCCCCCCCTCWGCTGCTCCTCATCTTGTACTCCAGACCTTTGCCCAGCTCCATTCYCTGGACATGCTGCAGCCCCTCAAYGTCTTTCCAGTCAAGAGGGGCCCAGAACTGGACACAGAATTCCAGGTGCCTCACCTGGGCTGTATATGTAGGACTCCACMTTTCATGCACATGGGGGAACATGGTGGGAGATCTCTCCCCAGCTCCAGCCCAGTGAGCTTTCAGGAAAGATTTGGCTGCATGTTGGTCCTGCTGGGACTGGGAATTGGAACCCATTTCAGGATGCAGTAAAACCTTAATCTGCAGCCTAATCTCTGGGTACTGCATCTGTGCAAAAATGGCAAAAATGACAGATGAAAGGGCTGTGAAGGGAGGGTTGGGACAGCAAAGGCYACTGCAAAGAGACAGCTGGTTTGCAGAGGAATCAGGAATCTTTGCTGAGGCCTCCAGGATGTGCCAAGTGCCTGGTGCTGGACTGACTGGAGAGGGATGACAGCACGTGAGGGACCTGGTAGAGAGCAGAGAGCTGAATGGGAGTCTGGCCCTGGGGTGTGGGCAGGACGTGGGTCCTGTTCCCAAGGGCACAGAGCAAATGCTGTGGGCACCTGCTGAGATGCAAGGGAAATGTGTCAGGGTCGAGCTCAGCAACACAGGAACAGCCAGCAGCAGCTGTGTGAGCAGCAAAGCCACTGCAGCCCCCAGGGCTCACACCTTCAAACCCGTCCTTGTGGGGCACAGCTCCATGTGCTCCTTGATGCCCTGCTCCCTCCTCACGTGGAAGCTTCTTATCTCACCCATCACTGCAGCCAGCCTGGGCTGGAGATGCTGATAAGCTCAGGCCATATTAGAAGRGGACAGGTTGAAAGGCAGGCACAAGCCCAGAGGAAATCTGACAGCACAACCTTGTTCCAGCAGCAGCCGTGCTGCCAGCCAAAGGCTCAGCTCAAGGGCACAGCCAGGGCCAAGGTGAAAGCCTTKGCTGGCAGCAGGAACTGGAGGCAGGGCTGGATCAGAGGCAGGAAAATCAAACCTCAGAAGTGGCAGCTTGCTGCTAAGCTGGCAAACACAGGATAACCAGTTTCCCCTTGAGCTCTCCAACAGCACAAATAGCTCAGTTTTAGTGCTAATCACAGCATCCCACAGCAGGTGTGACTCAGACTCAGGGCTCTCTGCTTGGAGGCAGACCCATCCTGGTCCATGGGGAGCAGCAAGGCCACCACAGCTCAGCAAGGGGAGCTGAGCGACTCCAGGGGCCACCACAACCCAGCAGGTCCCAGGTGCAGCAGGGAGGGAGGTTCACAGCCAGGCTCCTGCTGAGCAAGGCACAGAATGGCTGCATCCTCCCTCCAGCCAGGGCTGGGGCCAGGCTCAGCTTAGACACAGCAAGGGCAGGGCTTCTCCCAGCCCTCCCTCACATCCCAGCTGGTTTCCCACCAGAAATCCCAGGAGCCACCAGCAGTGACCCACCCGTGCTGCCCCACACAGCCCAGAGCCTTAGTRTGTGACTGGGGGGGCTGAGACTCAGCTCCCTCCCAGACCCTCTGAGGGCAGGTGCTCAGCTCCCACCAGCACCTAGAAAAACTCATCTTCAAGGAATCCCAGAATGGKTTGGGGTGGAAGGGATCCTTCCATTCCACCCCTGCCATGGCAGGGACACCTTCCACCACCCCAGGCTGCCCCAAGCCCCATCCAGCCTGGCCTGGGACACTGCCAGGGATCCAGGGGCAGCCACAGCTGCTCTGGGCACCTGTGCCAGGGCCTGCCCACCCTCACAGGGAACAATTCCYTCTCCAGTAGAGACATACATAAACCTCCTCTCTGCCATGTTGTCCTGCAGCTGGTGAGGCTGGCCATGGGTTCACCTCTCTGGAGGTGACAGCAGTGACTGATCACAGGGCTCTGCTGCCCTCACATGTTACTTACCAACACCCAAATGTTCCAAGTCAGCCTTCCACTAAGTGGCACTTTTCAAGTGTTGTGATTGTGTCCCAAGAAAGGCCCTTGCACTCACTCACATAGCTTTATTATTTTATTTATTTATTTTTTAAATTTTATTTTATCCTTTCATGGAGTAAAAATCCTACTTGAAAAGCAGCTGCTTTGAAGTGGCTGAGGAAAATGTCAGTTCACTAAATCCACACCTGCCTCTGGGTAAAGTTTGGAATCCGGCAAAGCAAGGAAACAGCAGCTCAGCCTTCAGCAATGGTTGGATTTAAACTGGCTATTAATATTAATAACAATATTAATGCTTCTTCTTTGGGCTGCATCTGGCAGGGCCTCCCGAATCCCTTTCCTTTCCTTTTCCCAGTGCTCAGGGGGAGCAGTGTGACATACACTGGGAATGTATCTAAATTAACTCGGAGAGCAGCAGCCCCACAGCCCAGAAGGCTTCACAGAGCTGCCTCCGTGCTGGCGTAGCACCCACAAGAGTATCACACACATAACCCCCAGCGCCACAGCTTTTAATTAAACTGTGCCAAGCCCCTGAAACCAACATTCCCCACAGTTGCTCAGTCGTGCCTGCAGCTCTGCAGGGCCTGTTTTCCGAGCTGGAAGTGCTGCAGTTGGGGTTTCACTGGCACCTTCAGCAGCTGTGTCAGCTGAGCGTGGCCCCAGCACGGCTCCGTGGGCTCTGGGCTCACACCAGAGGTGCAACAGCCCCAGGCAGTGCCAGGGCCTGGATATTGAGGAGAAGCTCTTCACTGAAAGGGTCAGTGTCACCCCGATTTTTTAAGATTTTCTAAGCCTTCTGATGTTTACATTCTTGTAATGAACTTTCTCRCATAATTTCTGTAAATAACTTACTTTTTTGAATTCTTTTATGGAGGAGGAGAAATTTGATGGGACTGTTGGTTTGTCCAGGGCCATTGGAGAGGTGGCACTGTCACCCTCCAATCCACTGTCACTTTTGGAAAACTATAAATGTTGGAGTCAGAAAATAAACTTCCCTTTYCTTCACCTTGAGAGCAGTGGTGTGTGTGCTCATATTGTTTTGTGTCCCATTGTGACAGTCAAGCACTGTGCCAGGGTGCCAGGGAATGGATATTGAGAACAAGTTCTCCACTTAAAGGGTCAAGCACTGTGCCAGGGCCTGGATATTGAGGAGAAGCTCTTCACTGAAAGGGTGGAGCACTGTGCCAGGGTGCCAGGGACTGGATATTGAGCAGTTCTTCACTGAGAGGGTTGAGCACTGGGACAGGCTGCTGGGGCCATGCTGGAGTCACTGCTCCTGGGTGTGGCTCGTGGGAGCTGGCAGCTTTTTAATAATTTTTTGGATTGGCAGGGCTGCATTGATGGTTGGATTCGATGATCACAGAATCGTCTGGGTTGGAAAAGAGCTCTGAAGTAATTTTTGTTCTTTCCTTATTCTGTTATTTCTGGGATGGTATGTGGAAATTCCTCCCTGGAGCTGAGGAGTGCCCATCAGAGGGACTCCCACAGGTACTGAGATAGGTGAAAAGCATCAATGTCTGTTCAGTAATCATTTTATTACCTTTAATATAATTTACTGTCAACATTGCTTCAAAAATATTGCACTGCTCTAGTAGCTAGAGCTACCTACACTGTGTGGTAAAGAATTCTGAATAAGAAATTGTAGCCCAATTCTTATAATCATTAATTTAAATATTTTATTYGTAGAAATATATTTGGGTGGCCATCCTTAATCCTGAAGGACAAAGTCATATAAAGGCTCMGTTGCACAGCTTTAGACATAAACCATGGGCCAAGCCTGGGACTGGACTAGACTCCTCACGGAGGACCAGCCCAGGGAAACTGCGGAGCTTGGGACCCCAATCCATGCTGCCCCCAGGAGCGACACGGTGGCTGGGTCCCGGAAGCCCTGACGGCRCTGAGGGACAGCCATGAGTTCTGTCAGCCTGGCCCGGAGGTGACGGTGCCCGGCGGGGCCGTTGTGGGGCTGGTACCGCGCTAAGTCCCGGCCGCGCCTCAAAAGGCAACACCGCCTCCCCAAGATCCCAAGATGGCGCCGGCCGGGCGGCGTGAGGGAGCGGGGAGCTGTCACGTGGCTCCGCTCCAGCCAATCAGCGCTGGGTGCCGCCTCCATGGCGGGAAGGGGCGCGCGCGAGGAGTCGCTGCCCCATGACAACCAATCAGCGGCGGAGATGTCACGTGCCTCCCCGCCAGCCAATCAGCGGCGGGCGGCGGCGGCGCCAAGATGGCGGACGATAAGGTGAGCGGGCAGGGCCGGGGCTGAGGGGCTGTGGGGAGGCCGCGCCGCTTCCTCCCGCGGGACGGGGGGCGGAAGTCACCTCCGTGTCTCCCGCAGGACTCGCTGCCTAAGCTGAAGGACCTCGCCTTCCTGAAGGGGCAGCTGGAGAGCCTGCAGCGCAGGGTGGAGGACGAGGTGCAGGCCGGCGTGGGGCAGGTAACGTGCGGGCTCCGGGCGGGCCCGCCGCCCCCTCTGAGAGGGACTGGTGGGGGGAAAAGCAAATCCCAGAGTAAAAAAACCCCACAGCTCACCCCTGGGGTATGTCTTGTGTCGCCCCCTCCCCGATGCTGCCCGGTGCCTCACTGCGCTCTCCCCTCAGGACGGATCGCTGCTGGCATCGCCCTTGCTCAAAGGTTTCCTGGCGGGATACCTGGTGGCCAAGCTCCGCTTCTCCGCCGTCCTGGGCTTCGTGGCCGGCACCTGCACCGGGATTTACGCCGCCCAGAACTATGCYGTGCCCAACGTGGAGAAGACGATTCGGGACTATGTGAATTCACTGAAAAAAGGTCGGGACTAGCGAGGARGAGGCCGGAGGGACTGCAGGAACCGTGCTTCTTAGGTAGCAGGCACAGAGCACCCCTAGGGCTCTGGGAGGCACATAACCTGCACCCTTCTTTTCCCTGGAAAAGGGTTTTGCACCACACCACTGCCACACACCAGGGGGCTGGTGATGGGTGTTTGTGGGGCATCATGGCAGCAGTGATCACTGCACTAACCCACAGCAGCTTGAGAGCACTGAGGGGCTGCCAGCTGCCTTTTCCCCTTACCTTTCCCTGTGGACTGAGGGGCTGCTGTGCCTGGTCACCCGTGTGCCCTGTGTGCCCTGGCAGTGTGCTTTGTGTGGCTTCTCAGGAAGGCTTGTAGTTCTCCTCCTAACCAGAGACAACACCCTGCTCACCTGCTGCATCACCAGTGTTGCAGGGAACATCCTGCTTGAATCAGGCTCATTAAATTCTTGGTATTTGGTCTCTTCCGTGTTGCAGGGTGAGAGTCTGTGTGGCCTCTCTGCTGACAGCAGCTCGCTCCTGGCTCTCACCCGCCATGGGGATGTTTGGGAACGCCGCTGGCTCTGCCAACAGGCTGCTCCACAGGGGGCTCTGGGCACTGATGCTGCTGCTCTCTGTGGCCATCTACGGCTCCCACGCCCCGCTCCTGACCCTGTGCAAGGTGGACGGGGCCATCCCCTTCAGCTCCACGTCCGTGGTGGTGCTGGTGGAGCTGACCAAGCTGKTGCTGTCGGTGCTGTCGCTGCTGCCGGGGCCGCGGGAGCCGCTGCCGGCGGCGCTGTCCTGGCGCCACGCCGCGCCCTTCGCCCTCTCCGCCCTGCTCTACGCCGCCAACAACAACCTGGTGGTGCACATGCAGCTCTTCATGGACCCCAGCACCTTCCAGGTGCTCAGTAACCTGAAGATCGTCAGCACGGCGCTGCTCTACAGCCTCCTGCTGCGGCGGCGCCTGGGCCTGCGCCGCTGGCTGGCCCTGCTGCTGCTGCTGGCCGCCGGCGTCACCTACAGCTGCGGGGGGCTGCGGGGACGCGGGGGCCCCCCGGGGACGCGCCTGCACGTCACCCCCGTGGGGCTGCTGCTGCTCTCCGTGTACTGCCTCATCTCCGGCCTCTCTGCTGTCTACACCGAAGCCATCCTGAAAAGCCAGGCGCTGCCCCTCGGCCTGCAGAACATCTTCCTGTACTTCTTTGGGGTGCTGCTCAACCTGGTGGGCTCCGCGTGGACTGGCATGGAGGGTGGGTTCCTGGAGGGCTTCTCCCCGTGGGTGCTGCTGGTCGTGCTCAGCCAGGCTCTGAATGGCCTCATCATGTCCGTGGTGATGAAGCACAGCAGCAACATCACCAGGCTCTTCATCATCTCCTGCTCCATCCTGGTCAATGCTCTCCTCTCTGTTGCCCTCTTCAACCTGCAGCTCACCCTCCTCTTCTTTGTGGCTGTGGCATGCATTGGCCTGGCTGTGCACCTGTACTATGGAGTCACGTAGTCACTGCCTTYCTCCCACGTGTCTGGGCAGCCCCAGCCCTTCCTCAGGGCTGGAATCATTCCTGGTGGGAGCCTGCCCAGCTCCAAGGATCCCCCAAGGAGTGCTGAGGGGGAGAGCACCCTGCCCCTGCTTCCACAGGGAAACTGCCCTGTCCAGCCAGGCTCTGTGCTATGGAGCTCCCATGGGATCAGGCATGCCYAGCCTTAGGGGGGTCCTGAACCCCTTGTGCATGCCTCATAGTCTGAGGATGTGCCAGGGAAGGTTCATGTTGGACCTTAGGAGTGATTTCTTCACAGAAGGAGTGATGAAACATTGGAAGGGGCTGCCCAGCAAGGTGGTGCAGTCGTCATCACTGGAGGTGTTTAAGGACTGGGCATGGCACTGAATGCCATGGTCTAGGTGACAGGGTGATGTTGGGTTACAGGTTTGACTCCATGATCCCAGAGRTCTTTTCCCACATAAATGATTCTGGGACTCTGTGTCCCTTGTCCTCAAGCTGCTTCCCCACACCACAGTGGCCTGGGAGTGCCCTGGCAGTACCTCCTGCCAGCCCAGCATGGCACTGGTGCTGTTTCAGCTCCCATGGATGCTGCTTGATCCCTGCCATTCCTGGTGCTGCTTCCCTGGGCCTCTCCCACCTCCACGTTTTTCCAGGCTGGCCCTGCCTGGAGCCCTGCTGTCCTCAGGGCCCGTTTCCCCTTCCTGGCACAGTGTCTGCAGAGCAGCCAGGGACTGGGCCATGTGGGAACCTTCACCTGCTCCCCAAAAGGGGGACGCCCCCCAAATTTGTACCAAGTCTCTGGCAGGCAGAGGCCACCCAGGGTATTAAAGCTGCGGTTCAACAGCATCCGTGTGTCTGTCCTGTGTCTGCCCGCCCTGAGGGATGGTGGCTGTGCCCCTTGGGGCAGATTGGGGGACCAGGGGTGTGTCTGAGCCTGACAACACTCATGGCTGAGGGGCACCCACTTTATTCTGTGGCTGGCAGCCCTCCCAGCAGGCTGAGCTGTGCTCCCACAGGCAGGTTCCCAGCACGGAGCAGGCTTTCCCTCGGGAGCACAGCCAGAGGCCTGGGATAACTCCTGTTGGTGGTGCTGCCCGGTCTCCTGGCATGGCTGGTGGCTCGGTGCAGGGACCCAGTGCTGCCAGGCCAGCTGTCCCCACGCCCCGGCGGTGCCTCAGGGTGGCTGTGAGGTGGCACCGGCCGTGCCTGCCCCTGGGGTGTCCCGCAGGCGCCGGTTGTGCTCGGCGAGTCCCCGCAGCGCCTCCTGCAGCAGCTCCCGGTGCCGGCGCTCCAGGGCCGCYCGCTGCTCCTCCGCCAGGCGCTGCTGGTCCCGGAGCACCTGGGGATGCCCGGGGCGGTCTGGCACAGCCCTGCACAGCCGGGAGAGGTGTCCCCAGCCCGGCCTGCCCACCTGCAGCAGGTGCTGTCTGCAGCCCCGCATCTCCTGGTGGTGATTGAGCAGCAGAGCCTCCAGCTCCCACTCGGCCGCCTCCCGCTCCCGCAGCGCTGCCTCCAGGCTCAGGCCCAGCGCGGTCACCTCCCACTGCGGGGACAGGGACGCAGTCAGGGCAGCTCCGGGGTGTGCCCGCTCCCTTGGGCTGCGCTTGGCAGAGCAGTGCCAGGGGAGGAGGGGCAGGAGCTCGCAGTGCTGGGCTCTGCCCGTGCTCACCTCCCCGCTGTGCTCCCGGGCTGGCGCAGAGCCGGCCCCGAGCTCTCGCTGGCGCTGCCGGCAGTGCTGAGCCCGCAGCCGCTGCCGCTGTGCCCTGGCCAGGGCCCGCTGCACCTCCGGGGATGGGCACGGCTGGCACCGGCTCCCTGCCTGCAGGAGAGCAGAGGGGCTCGGGTGGCACCAGGAGCCAGTGCTGGCAGCAGAGCTGGCCCTGGGCAGGGACCCTGCGGGCTCCCACTCACGCTGTCACACCCGGGCCATGGCCGTGGCTGTGACACTTTGCTCTGGGATGGCTCCTCCAGCAGCCCCTGCCCTGCGCTGGCCAGAGCTCGGCYGTCCCCTCCCTGGCCTCTGCTGTCACCCCGTCCTGCAGTGTGGGGACAGGGKAGGAGGATGAGTGTGACATGGGGGGCTGATGAAGGACGTTCAGGTGGAGAGTGAGGCCTTTCCCACCGTGTCCAGCCATGCTCTGTGCCCACGTGTCCTCCACCCATTTGCGGGATGCGCGCCTGGCCCCACGCTCCGGCTCTGCTGGCTCCAGGGGTGTCTGGGTCCCAGGCTGCTGGCCTGGAACTGTATTCCCTGCAGAGACCTGCTCCTGGCAGAGAAGGAGACATTACAGGGACTGGGGTTCAGGGCTTTTCCTGCACCAGACTGTCCCTGGGTGAGAGGACCTGGCCTGACCCCTGCCCACCTCGGCGCTGGGCTGGTGCATCTCACTTGTCCCAAGCACTTTAGCCACTGCCTGCTTTTTCTCCCACCTTTGACTCTTCAGCACCTGAAAAAAGGGAACTTACTGGGGTGTTTCTGACCTCCAGGCCTGGTGTGGCTCCAGGGATGCATCTCACCCTCAGCCCTGCCCTCAGTGCTGGACAAGGGCCTTGACCCCAGGATGGGTCAAGAGCCTGCACCTTTCCCAGCTCAGGGAACGAGTGCCATCCCAGTTCCCTGGATCCAGGGGCATTCCCCACCTGCAGCTCCCTCAGGGCTCTCCTCAGCTGGGCCACAGCTCTCCTCTGCTCAGGGTGGCCAGGCCCAGCCAGCAGCTCCATGCGCAGCCCTCGGATCTCCCTCCGGCGCGCCGCAATCTCCTCCTCGGGGGCCCAGAGTGTGGCAGAGATGGTCTTGGCCAGCCCCTTCACCCTCTCAGCCAGTCCCAAAGCTCCCAGGATCTCCTCTCTGGAGGTGTCTGGGAGAACAGCGAGCCCTGGGCAGSGGCCATGGGGGCCCCCAGCACAGGGGGTGTGATGGAGATGAGCGGAGCTGTGTCCAGCTTCCAGTGACTGCAGGCGTCCCTTCCCCAGGCAGCAGCAGGGACTGAGTGCCAGGAGTGGGGCAGGATGGGGGAATCCTCAGGGAGGGGGCACCCAGAGAGTGTCCCAGTCCCAGGGGCTACCTGGCAGTGACACACACAGCAGCAGGAAGGTCAGGCTGTTCCCCTCCAGCAGCCGCTCCACGATCCAGGGCAGGCAGACAGCTCCAGGTTCCCTGCACTCCCTGCATGCAAGGAGACACCCCAGGAGAGGACTGGCTCTTACCAGGCCGGGCAGGGACCCAAGGACGGGTTGGCCCCACGTATCCCCAAGCCCATGTCCCCAAGGAGCAGTGACACCCCCTTGGCCCCCAGCCACGGCTCCCACTGGGGTGTCCCTCCTGCTTCACCCGCAGGGATGGAATTGCCCGGCCCTCAGCAGGCACAGGGGGTGCTGGGGGGGAGCAGAGCTCAGCCCTGTACGTACAGCCTGGGGCAGGGCCCRCTGGCCCCTGGGGACAGCAGGATCCTGAGGGCCGAGCGCTGGCGCCTGCCACCCCCCAGCTCCTGCTCCACGGTGAGAGTGAAGAGGCTGCCAGCCCTGGGGAGAGAGGGGCTGCTGTGGGACTGGGGCTGCAGCAGGGCCAGCCCAGCACCCCATGGCCCAACCCTTCCCAGCCTGTGGGATCTGGGCCAGATCCCTCACCCCTGCACAGCTGAGCGCCCGTCTGTGAGGGAATGCTGAGCACACCCCTGGAACAGGGCTGGCAGGGCACCCAGCCCCCTGGCATAGGCGCTGATGGCAGCCTGGGCATCGGGCACAGCCACTTCTGTCACCTCCTCCACCATCCTGGAAGCAGAGGGAGACAGGACCAAGCAGGGAGGGTCACACCCGCGCCCTGCACTCTCTGAGGAGCACCCCTGCCATGCTGAGGCTGGCACCATGCTCCCTGCCCAGCCCACCCTGATGGTGGGGWACCACCCCCAGGAGCCATGCTCAGCCCTGGGGCACCTACAGGCCCAGGGGTGCCACATCCACCACCTGCAGGGCTCGGCCGTCGGGACGGAGCAGGTCCCAGGCTTTGTCCTGGCTGCTGACCTGGAACGAGAGGGCTGCATCAGGCAGGGGCAGGAAAAGGGGCTGCTGGCACCCCGCACTCACCAGGGGCCCAGACTGCTTGTGGCCGTGCACAGGTGAGGGTTGAGAAAGCTCATTTTGGGGTAACTCCCAGCTTTCCCAGCCCTGGCACCGGGGAAGGGCAGAGCCCTGTGTGGAGCTTATCAGGCCCTGGCAGCGTCCCAGAGCCAAAGGGCAGGAGCCAGCCCAGGGGCAGGAGATGGCATCACTCCTGTGCCACTCAAGGCCACACTGSAGGGACCTTCAGGCCCCAGGGAGCAGTGACTGGCCCGGAGAGCCCAGCTGTGGGGGGAGCAGGAAGGGGTTAGAGGGTGATCCTGGTCCCACCGTGCTGCTGGAGCCCAGGAGGTGCTCTGTGGGCACCTAGGGCTTCCCACATCTGGGAAGTCCTGGAAAGAGGTGAGAACACCTGGGATCCGAAGGCCTCCAGTCCTTGGTCACCCTCTGGATGAGGGCACTGCATGCCAGCACAGGGCAAGGCGTGCTCTTGGCACAGCAGGGGCTGGGCAGTGGCAGAGASGGAGTGGGACCCTCATGCCAGGCCATCCTGCCCTGCTCCTGCCCTACCTGCACCAGGCTGACCATCTGCAGGCTCGGAGTGCCRTCCCCCAAGGCCTCCAGCTCTTGGAAGACGGTGTCAATCACCTGGGGACAAGATGGGAGCTGCTGGTTCCCAGACCCACGGCTGGATCCCTGTCCCGGTGGGATTGGGGTCTGCTGGGTGACCCAGGAGGCCAGCACTGCACRGTTGTGCTGTCCCCTCTCCCTGCCAGCTGTCCCTGTGCCCTCACCTGCCAGATGACGCTCTGGAAGGGCAGCTGTGTCCCAGGGCCATGGGGGTCCCACAGCAGCAGGGACACACTGTAGCCAAGGGGAACCAGGGCCAGCTGGGGCCTGGCCAGCTCCAGAACCTTCTCCTGTAGGAGTGACATATCCCGCATGGCACAGCATGGCACACCAGCATGGCACAGCATGGCACAGCATGGCACAGCATGGCACAGCATGGCACAGCATGGCACAGCGTGGCACAGCGTGGCACAGCAGGCCCTGGCCCATGTGTCTGGGGTTGGGGCACAGGGAAGGATTTGGGGCTCAGGGTACCTGTCCTGCATCCATGTGGAAAACCCCATCGACAGTCAGGGAGCTCTGCTGGGGCAAGGAGAGGGATGATGCTCAGCTTTCCCCTGTCCCAGCATGACCAGGGCAGGGCAGGGGAGGGACTGGGCACGCTGGGATGGAGTTGGCGGGGTGGCACAGAGGGCCTGGCACGGGCAGGGCTGAGGAGAGACCCCCTCCCCCAGGAGTCCCTACAAGGGAGGGGCCCACAGGGGGGTAGGGCAGGGTCAGCCCAGGGCCTCAGCCCCATCAGGGGTGTCCCAGGGGGTGGCACAGAGCCCTGCTCCCTCCTGGTGCCCCAGGGACCCTGGTACCCGGCTGTCCCTGCCTGCAGCTCTCACCTGGGGCTCCTTCCCAGCCAGCAGGAGCTGTAGGGGGTCCTTGCAGCCATCCACCCAGCCTTCCCCTGGCCCTGCAGACACCGAGGGTGGCATGGTGTGGGGGTCACCCCCATCCCAGCCCCGTCCTGCCCCCCTGCACCTGGAGCCACATCCCAGAGCTTCACCTCCCACATGCCAGGGCTTCACCTCCCACATCCCAGAGCTTCACCTCCCACATCCCAGAGCTTCACCTCATTCCTGAGCCCTCCCAGTATGACTTGGAGCCGCCAGGATGGCAAGGACACCCTGTCCCTCTCAGCACTGCCCACACCAGCTTGGTCCCAGTGCCACCACAGCCGTGGTGCCAGCCTGTCCCCTTGTTCCCCTGTGTCCCAGTGCCACCACAGCCGTGGTGCCAGCCTGTCGCCTTGTTCCCTGGTGTCCCAGTGCCACCACAGCCGTGGTGCCAGCCTGTCCCTTGCTCCCTGGTGTCCAGGTGAGGGCTCTGGGGTGCCCTGAGCTCTACCTGCTGCCTGCTGCAGTCCCAGGGCTGCTCTCACGCTGACATCCTGCTCAGCCTGCAGGCACAGACGGGGAGGGAGCCACACACTCAGCAGCAGCAGGAGCTGGAGGAGACCCCTGGCAGATCCCTGCAGGCCAAGCTGGGCTATGCCCCAGCACAGCACTCACCTGCTCCATGGGCAGWGTGGCAGCAGAGCCCCTGAGCTGCTGTCTGGCCAGGGCAGGGGTGGGGTTACCTGGGGATCTGGTTCTCCTGCATTATTGATGGATGTGGGCAGAGCCAGAGCCAGAACAGCCTGGGGACACCCTGCTGCAGGACTGGGCCCTGCTGGCCAAGGATCAGTGGGGCCACAGAGGGCARGCGGTGCCTGGGGCCACTCACACCACTGGGGTGCTCCCAGCTCCAAGATGTCACAGACATCTTTTATTGGAAATCCTTTCCTTAGGATTTTTTCTCCTGAGAAGCTGAGAGGCCTCAGGAGCAAAATATAAACAATGGTTATCTGCTGCTGTGGAATGCAACAGGTGGGTCTGGGATTGGCTCATGTGGTTGTTTCTAATTAATGGCCAATCACAGAGAGCTGGCTCAGACTCTCCATCCGAGCCACAAGCCTTTGTTATCATTCCTTCTTTTTCTATTCTTAGCCAGACTTCTGAGGAAATCCTTTCTTCTATTCTTTTAGTATAGTTTTAATATAATATATATCATAMAATAATAAATCAGCCTTCTGAACCATGGAGTCAGATCCTCATCTCTTCCCTCATCCTCAGACCCCTGTGAACTCAGTCACAGGTGGGCACAGGAGCGAGGGCCCAGGGCAGCCCCTGCCCTGCTGTGGGCAGGCCCAGGAGGAGCAGATGCACACGAGTCCCTCTGCCCTGTGAGACCAACACCCCTGCCCCCAAAGGTCCCTCAGCTGTGCCTCAGGTGTGAGCCTGATGCCAGCTGGGCACAGCTGGAGCAGCACTGGGGGCTCCATCAGCAGCAGGCAGCTCACATGGCAGGGACAGCAGGGCCTGCTGGGCCTTGGGGAGTTGCAGGAGGCCAGAAGRAAACCCCTAGGCAGGGTGGAGCCCTGGGTCAGAGCAGGGCACAGGGCTGTGAGGGGCTCTCCTGCCCTTGGCTGGGCACAGCCACAGTGGGATGATGCTGGGGGAAAGCCCTGCTCCAGAGGGGAGCCCAGGCTGGGGACTCCAGGAGCACCTGGGGGCCCTGTGAGCCTCCCCAGCGCTGGTGGGAAAGGTCTCACACCCCTCCTGCTCTRGGGCAGGGCCTGGCCCTGGCCAGGCAGGTGGCCCCTTGTGGGTGCTCCCAAGGCACAGCAAAGGGGTTGATTTCTCCTTGCTCATCCATCAGCAGCAGCTGCTGCTCCCTGTTCCATGTCCAGCCAGGCCGGCACTCCCAAGGTGCAGAGACACCCTGGTTAACACCAGCAGAGCCTTCCCCAGCACCCTGAGCCCTCCTCACACTGCCCAGGGCACTGCCCAGCCTCCCTGGGGCTGCCCAGGGCACTGCCCATCCTCCCACTGCCCAGGGCACTGCCCATCCTCTCACTGCCCACGGCACTGCCCATCCTCCCACTGCCCAGGGCACTGCCCATCCTCCTGGGGCTGCCCAGGGCACTGCCCATCCTCCCACTGCCCAGGGCACTGCCCATCCTCTCACAGCCCAGGGCACTGCCCATGCTCCTGGGGCTGCCCAGGGCACTGCCCATCCTCCCACTGCCCAGGGCACTGCCCATCCTCCCTGGGCACTGCCCATCCTCCCTGGGCACTGCCCATCCTCCCGGGGCTGCCCAGGGCTGCTGGCACAGCCCCACAGCCCCTCCAGCCGGGCAGGGCACACCCCGAGTCCCTCTCCACCCACACCTGGACCCCCTGCCCTGTTCAGGAGCTCCCCAGCTCCAGCCTTGGTGCTTCCCCCACCCCCAGGCAGCCCAGGCTGTGTTTGCCCTCAGGTCAGGTGTACCTGTGCCCAAACAGAGACAGGGAGGGACACAGGGAACACCCAGGCACAGAGTTTAATGCAGAGGCAGGACAGGCTCTGGGGAGAGGAGCAGGGCTGGCCAGGTGAGCACTGCCTGCCACCAGCCCCAGGACGCAGGGTGACAGGACAGGGGGATGGCTTCACACTGCCAGAGGCAGGGCTGGRTGGGATACTGGGGAGGAATTCCTCCCTGGGAGGGTGGGCAGGGTGCCCAGAGCAGCTGGGGCTGCCCCTGGATCCCTGGCAGTGTCCCAGGCCAGGCTGGACAGGGCTTGGAGCMGCCTGGGACGGTGGAAGGGGTCCCTGCCACGGCAGGGATGRAATGAGATGAGCTTTAAGGTACCTTTTAGCTGAAACTGCCCTGTGATTCCATGATTCTCCCCCACCCCCATTTTCCCAAGCCTGTCCCTTCCCCACCCACCCCTTCCCTTTGAATATTCCCCAGTCCTGCATCCCATAATCCATTTTCTCCTTACCATGACAGATTCTCTGAATAACCCAGAACAAACTTAATTTTCTTTTTAATCGCTTAAAAAGTTTCTGGTTGAACCTCCTCAAGRTCCCACTTGGACCCATCTGCCAGTGCCTGAGGCTGAGGTGTAAGGAGCTGCTCCAGCCCATTTGCATTCRTGTGCAGGGTGTTTAATTTAGTCATTTTCCTGTTTTTCATGGGTTTTTGGTTTTTCTCTCAAGCAGCATCCTGCCAAACCTGACATCCTGGCCYGGGGTGAGGAGAGGGAGGATCAGCCCAGGGACCATGGAGGCTCCAAGGATGCCTGGACTGGAGGGGCTGAAAGGTGTGGGGAGCTCAGGGGAGGCACCAGCAGAGCCCAGCAGGGCTGGGGAYACCTGAGTGCTGCCAGTGGCATCTGATGGTGCTGAGCTTGTCCAGGGCAGGTGACATGGCAGGGACAGGGGGCGTGCTGGGCTTGGGGAGCTGGACTTGGCCACAGGGACATCCCCAGTGGGAGATGGCACAGGGCTGAGGTGAGGGGTGCCCCAGGACCTGCTGGGCATAGGCATGTGCTAATCACAAATCCTCTGAGCAGAGAGAGACACAGCTCTCTGAACAGAGACAGACACAGCTCTCARGATTCTCCTGGGAAGCTGTGAGAAAGCKCAGAGAAAAGCATGAGAAACAATTCTTATCTCCACTTGCTGCACCTGTTGTTGTGCACATGTGGAACGTGTTATAGAGGTTGTTTACCAATCCTTCATTGTTTGGTAAGCAAACAAATTGGTAAACAAAAAATTGTTCACCAATCCTTAATTGGCCACTGGTGATGGTGTTTGGATTAATTGACCAATTAGGCCAAAGCTGTATCAGACTGTCTGCAAGGGCAATGGGGTTTTTCTTATTAATACAGCTTAATACAGTAGAATAAAGTGATTGATCAGCCTTCTGCACTCATGGAGTCAATGCTCATTATTCCCCATTATTCAGGGGCYCTCTGCTGTGACAGAGGCACAGCAGGAAAACCCCGTGGACAGCCCTGCTCCACCAGGGAGCCCCTCTGGGCA
>JACDOX010000032.1:888116-915316 GCA_014549065.1 Cardinalis cardinalis
CCAGGAGCCCCTGTGGGCCCAGCACTGCCGGGCAGGGTCCCGGTGCCCCTCAGGCTCTGTGGCAGGGCCTGCTCCTGGCCACACACACGGCCCCAGCCCCAGCCAGCAGGGCCAGGGCCACGCAGAGCGGGGCCACCACGGCGGCAGGGTCACAGTGCAGCACGGACACGGGCACCTGTGCCACCTGCCAGCCCTGGTACTGCGCTGGGGAGTGGCACCTGTAGTCCCCGGGCCAGCCCTGGCCCAGGTGCCCCATGGCTGCCAGCGCCTGCAGCCCCCCGGCCCCGGAGCAGGAGCAGCTGAAGGGGTTCCCAGCCACAGCCACGTCCTGCAGGCGCCCCAGGAGCTTCACCTCAGCCCTGGGCAGCTCCGAAATGGAGTTGTTGTCCAGGTGGAGGGTGTCCAGCATGGGGTAATTCCTGATGGAGGGCACGGCCTGCAGCAGGTTCTGGTTCAGGAAGAGTTTCCTCAGGGAGCTGAGGGAGATGTCGACAGCGTGGAGGTGGTTGTGGCTCATGTCCAGSACCTGGAGGTGGGGAGGCAGCGGGGCTGGCACTTCATCCAAGCCAGTGTTGGACAAGTTGAAGTGCTGGAGGGATGGTGGCCACTGGCAGGAGGAGGATGGGCCTGCCCTGAGCTCGTTGTGGCTGAGATCCAGGTGCTGGAGCTGTGGCAGCAGCCCCACGCCCTCACACACGCCATGGTAGGAGCTGAGGTTGTTGTGGTGCAGACTCAGCTGCTGGAGCTGAGGGAAAGCTCCCTGGCAGAAGGCAGGGGCCAGGCTCCCATCCCTGAGGCCGTTGTGTGCCAGGTTCAGGGAGCGCAGGGCTCTGAGCAGCCTCCCGATGGCACAGGGCAGGCTGGTGACGCGGGAGCTGGTGACTGCCAGCTCCTGCAGGCTCCCCAGCCACCTGCCCAGGCTGGAGAAGGCCGGCTCATGGCCCGTCAGAGGGGCACAGGTCACGTTGTGGAAGCTCAGGGACAGGATGGGCAAGTCCTGCCCATCCATGTCACTCCAGTCGCCCGTGCCCTGGAAAACGCAGCTGTCAAAGGCCAGCTCCCKCACGTGGGTGTAGGAGAAGAACCTCAGCACACGGGCCAGGAGCACCTCAGGCACCAGGACATTTCCAATAATGATTTTCTGGATGATAAGGGAGYCCAGAGTGTCAATGACAGAGTCCTCCAGGTCCCTGATGGGGAAGTCCGCGTATTTCTCCAGATCTCCACCCCAAAACTCCACCACAGTAGCTGGCAGGCACTGGATGATGCTGCCAGCTGTCTCCTCRGACAGGTTGTAGCACAAACAGAACTCCTGGGTGCGGTTGAAGAAACATCTGTTCCTCCTGCCCTCTGCAGCCACCTGCAGCCCCAGCCTCAGCAGCAGGAGCAGGGGCAGGAGCACAGCCACACTCACGGTGAGCAACCTGAAAACTGGAGGAGAAACGGTGAATGGCAGCTGAGGGGAGCACTCTGACCCATGTTGGGAAGGATGAAAGTTTGACAAGAAAGTCTCACAGATATGTGTGCTTAGCAGGAAGATTTTTAAATGTAGAATCTGATGAAGGAATAGAGATGGAATCAAGCTTTGATATAGAAGAAAAGAATTGCTGAGCCAGTCTTACTGGCTAACTAAGGAGGCAAAGTTAGTTACAAGGGGTTTTTATGGCTTAGAGCAAAAGATAAACTCACCTCAAACAAGAAGATGTTTTTACCAAGCAGAAAAATAGCACRGGCAAACAAGTCAGCAAAGTTGCAAGTAGAAAAAAGGTCTCAGAATTTTCCACTGCAAGAAAACTGAAAAACAACTTCTAGCTTAAACTGTAATGTACTAACTTTTAGTGATTGGAGAACAGAAATGTGAATATGGTAATGATAGTAGTTATGATAGGCTATAGGTAAAAGTTAAGGTATAGATTGGCTCTACTGTATTAAATGCTAAGCAAAGAAAAGTATAGAATGCATTGTAACCAAAACCAAAGTATATAATGCAATGTAAYCAAAACTAAAAGGTCTCCAGGCCTGCCTGGAGCCGGAGCTGACAGCTGTAGGCACAGCTCTGTCACCCATGACCCTGGACTGCTGGAACCTCTTGAATAGAATAAACTGCATTTTGAAGAGACACCTGGAGTCCCACACCCCTCATTTCAGCTCTTACAAATCCAGACTGGAGGGGTGGCTGGGGCAGGCTGAGCCCTGCAGAGCCACCCCTGGGGACAGGGCACTGCCCTCATCCCTCCTGCTCCCGCCTGGCCACTGAGCCGCGGCGGGGACAGCGCTCGGGCCAGCAGCCAAACGCCAGGAATGCACCTGTGCCTCCTGTGCCACCCGTGCCACCTGTGCCTCCTGCGCCACCCGTGCCACCCGTGCCACCCTGCCCGCCCAGGGAGCCTCCCGAGGCTCTGCCGGTCCTGCCTTGCTGCAGGCTCCCGCTCCTGACCGAGCAGGAAATGCCTGCAGGAACCAGAAATGCGGAGCTGCAGACAGTGAAGCCAGATGTATCAGTGTGACCAGGGAGAGCCCCAGCTCTGTTTGTTCCTCTGTAATCTGGGGCAGGAAATTGCAACAGGCGCCTTCATGTTTTCTCCTTCCTYGCCCGGCGATTTGATTCATCCCCAGCCCCCAGAGGGGTGCTAGAAATGACCCCTGAAGGTGTGAACACATCCCTGCCAGCGCCAGACGCTGATCAGATGACACAGTCTGATCTCTGATCGCCAGATTTGCAAAAGAAGCCGCAAGCAAGGATTAAAGGCTCCTGAACGTGTGCTGACTCAGCTCAAAGAGGGTTTTTGGGGGTGCCCAGCCCAGCCTCCAGCTCCGAGCAGTTCTGTCGCTGGCACCACCAGCCCTGACCAGGCACAGCTTTCCTTGGCCACATCCCAGAGCCCCCCAGGCCGGAGCTGTCCCTACCTGTCCGTGCCATGCCGGGGCCGCACCGCCCTGCCCCGCCGCTCTGCCCGCACCTGCAGCAGCGCCCCTCGCAGCGGCAGCAGCGCCGGGCTGGGTCCGTGCGTCCGTGTGTCCGTGTGTCCGTGTGTCTGTGCGGTGACTCACGGCCAGCTCACACCCCAACGGCTCCTTGCTCCGCTCCTTCCTCCGGGCGCTGCCAAACCCCGCGCGGAGCTGCCAAAGGCTCCGAGCGCTCGGTTCAGCTCAGCTCAGCCCCGTCCGGCACCGCAGCGGCTGCCCGGCCCCGCCGGGGGAGCCCTCGCTGCTCCAGCTGCGTCCAGCTGTGTCCAGGTGTGTCCAGCTGTGCTCCAGGTGTGTCCAGCTGTGCTCCAGGTGTGTCCAGCTGTGCTCCGGCTGCGTCCAGCTGTGTCCAGGTGCGTCCAGCTGTGCTCCAGGTGTGTTCCACTGCCCGGGCCGGGGCTGGCAGACCCCTCGAGCCCGGCTCCTGGGCACAGCCCTCGCTCTCGCAGGGACTTCCTGAGAGGACAGAGCCGCCCGAGCCGCTTCTGCTCGGCTTCCCTGCAGCCGGAGTGCCGCTGGCTTTCCTAGGAAGGGGGAGGGAACAGAGGGTGGCCAAGGTTCCCCAAATGCATCTTCGGGACCGGCCCTTCCAGATGCTCTGGTGTTGCTGTGCCTCAGTGTGACAGTGTTCACAGGGGTCCCAGGATGAGGGAAGGGATGAAAATCTTGACTCCGTGTTTCAGAAGCCTGATTTATTATTTTATGATATATATTATATTAAAAGAAAATGATATATTAAAATTACACTAAAGAATAGAAGAAAATATTTCATCAGAAGGCTAGCAAGGAATAGAAAGGAATGATAATAAAATCTTGTGACTGACCGAGACAGTCTGAGAACGCTGGACTGTGATTGGTCATTAATTAGAAACAACCACATGAGACCAATCACAGATGCACCTGTTGCATTCCACAGCAGCAGATAATTATTGTTTACATTTCATTTCTGAGGCTTCTCAGGAGAAAAGATCCTAGCAAAAGGATTTTTCATAAAATGTGTCTGTGACACCTCAGGGCTCCCCTGGTGCTGGGCACCCTGCAGGCAATGCAGAAGGGGACAGGACTGTCACACCTGGCACCCAGACTGTGATAGATGAGCAATGCCATGATTGGCTCTCACAATTAATGGACAAATATCATGTATTTAGGTTAAGAAAAGTTTATAGATTTGTAGTTATGTTGTACCCCCTAGCGTGRTTATCAAGGGACAACGGGAATTGGGACATTGGGAGGGCTGGCTTGTCACTGTGGTGACATCTGACCTCCAGTCAGGATTTGAGGAAGAGATCTCCACCACTGGACAGTGAAGAAGGGCTTGATGGACAGAACTTTGGGAGGGGTTAAAGGGTCAAAAGGGWAAAACCTCCRTTGTGAGGGGGCTGAGCACACGGCGGGGAAAATCTTTTGCTCCCAGTGCTGTAACYTTTTTTCTTTATTCAGCCTTCTGTTGTATTTTTGATAAGGTTTAATAAACCTTCCTAAACTATGAGGAGTGAGTAGCTATTTCTCACCCAGACCATGCCCAGGGGCCTGTGTTCCATGCAGGATGGGGATGGCACAATTCCCACSCATTGTCTGAGCACCCAGAGCTGCACAGGGCACTCCTGCACCAGAAGGAGCCAGAAGTGCTCCAGAAATGCTCCAGAAATGCTGGACGTGGCACTGAGTGCTCTGAGACAAGGCGGTCATCAAAGCTTGGACTTGATGATCTTGGAGATCTTTTCCAGCCTAAAAGGTTCTGTGATTCCATGATCTGTCAGGAATTTTTTCCTTTCCCAGAGATTTCTCTGCCTATGTTGGATTCAGAAAGGGCTTCAGAAGAGTAAGGAAATGTTGGAATTTCAGGCTCTTTCTTGTTTCAAGGTCAGGGTGAATAAAACTCAGGGGATGTTGTTTTTGAAGTCTCACTCTGAAGTTTATTATCCTTATCTATTACAAACTCATGAGATGTGYACTCTCTCTAAMAAGTCAAGAAAGTGAGCTACAATGGTGTCTGTTCAWGGCTATTTAAGTCCCAATTACCCAATAAACAGCTGACATTTATATTATTTATGCTTTTAACCGAATWATGATCACCCAAAACCCACAATGAGGACATCCTTCATCCAATTAGATAAAACCACCCAGATTCACGAAGAAGAAGGAAGAAGAAGGTGCAAAAAACAACTGATCCACACCCAAAATTCTCCATCTTGGCTCCCATTTATCACCATATATTAAAACTCCAAATCTAAGTTTTTCACCCTGYAAGATCACACTTCTAACCAACTACACACCCACAATCCCAGTGCTATTAATCAATTTTGGAAGCCCTCTCCACAGCCCCAGGTCAAATGCAGWGYTCTCYYGWGGGTCTGTGCCTTTCAGCACAGAAAGTTTAAAATTCTCAGCATCCAGGGTTCCAACAATGAAACTGCAGGGCTGGACAATGCAAGTCCCAGTTTGCTGCGGGTAATGTGGCACTGCAGCTGGGCTGGGGTCCCTTGCTCTCTGGGACTCTTGTGCAGAGGTGCTCAGCAATTCCGTGATTCCTCTCCTGCATCCTTGGGTTACACGGAATTCCTCAGCACAAGAAGGACACGGAGCTGCTGCAGCAAGTCCAGAGGAGACCACAGAAATGCTCCAAGGGCTGGGCACAGCATCTGCTGTGTAGACGGGCTGGGAGATGGGGCTCTTCAGCCTGGAGGAGGCTCAGGGGAGACCTCAGAGCCCCTGCCAGGGCCTAAAGGGGCTCCAGGAGAGGGATTTGGGATAAGGGCCTGGAGAGACAGGACACAGGGAATGGCTCCCACTGCCAGAGGGCAGGGATGGATGGGATATTGGGAAGGAATTCCTTCTTGTGAGGGTGGGCAGGCCCTGGCTCAGGGTGCCCAGAGCAGCTGTGGCTGCTCCATCCCTGGAAGTGCCCAAGGCCAGGCTGGACTGGCTTGGAGCAGCCTGGGACAGTGGAAGGTGTCCCTGSMCGTRTGGAGGGGCTGGAACTGGATGAGCTTTAAGGTCTCTTGCTACCCAAAAGGGTCTGGAATTCCATGAAACTGCTGCTGAGTGACGATGGAAAAGCCGCAGCCGCCCTCTGAGCTCTCCTCCCGGCTCCTCCTGACGAGCCCCAGCTCTGCCTGCCTGGCACCTCAACTGCTGCCCTCAGCCGCAAATGTCCCAAGCACCTCGCTGGGGAGCTGCTCTGCCCTCGGTCCCTGGGCAGGGACCCGCCTTGTTCCGCATTTCTGGTGAACCTTTGCGGGCTTTTTTTGCCCTCAGCACAACCAGCGCCCATCCCACCCCTGCGGGGACACAGCCGCCCATGCCCAGAGCGGGCTGGACGCTCCGCTTGCGAAGGAGGGGCAGGATCGTGTTTTCCCCGCCCCGGCACCGCCCCAGGACGGCCTTTTCCTCCTCCTTTTCCTCCTCCTGCTCCGCCTCCTGTCCCCGCTCCGCCATGTGGGGCCGGCGGCGGGCCCGGCGCGGCGGGCACAGCGCGGAGGAGCTGCGGGTGCGGCGGCGGGAGCGAGAGGCAGGTCCGGCCGGGCACAGCGGGCACAGCCGGGGGTGTGCGGGGTCCCCCGGGGCTGGGAGGGACCCCCCAGCTCAGCCCTTGCCATCCCCATCCCATCCCCGCCCCGCGGGATGCGCGGGGTGAGCAGCGCCGCTGCCCGCCGGGCGAAGCGTTTTACAGCTTCGGGTTTTAACCCTTGGGGTTCCTGCCGTGAATTCCCCGTTTCTGCCATGAATTCCCCGTTTTTTCCACATCTCCCCAATGTTTGGGTTTCCCAAGGTCTTAGCCTGGAGAAAAGGAGGCTCAGGGGGRMCCYTGTGGCTCTGCACAACTCCTGACAGAAGGGGACAGGAGGGGAGGTCGGTCCTGTTCCCAGGGAACAGGGACAGGAGGAGAGGGAACGGCCTCAGGCTGGGCTGGGGAGGTTTAGGTTGGATATTAAGGAGAATTTCTTCATCAGAAGGRTGGTCAGGCATTGGAACAGGTGGWGTCACCATTCCTGGAGGTGATTTCCAAAGAAGTAGATGGGGCAGTTGGGGGGCAGGCTTAGTGGCCATGGTGGTGTTCAGTTGAGGGCTGGAGTTGATGATCCTGCACGTCTGTTCCAACTTTAATGATTTTCTGATCCTGTGTGAAATCCAGCCTTAGGTCCCTCCAGCCGTCCCCGTGTTCCTGCCCCTTATCCCAGCAGTGGTTTCACACTTTGAGTGCCCGACCCTCAGCCCAGCTCCAGGTGCAGCCCTGCCCGTGCATCCCTTCCAGGCTTGCCCAGGGAGGAATGGGCAGCTCCTTCTTGGATTAAGGGAGCAGTGATGCCCTTGGGGGGCTGGAGGAGCGTCCTGCCCGGGCAGGTGTGACGGTGCCCTGGCCTGCAGCTCTCCGCAGGGCCCGGCGGCAGGAGCAGCTGGTCAGCAAGCGGCTCCTGCGGGAGGACAGCGCCGCCCAGGAGGGGACGCAGGATGGAGCAGACGTCGTGCCAGACCCGCTCTCAGAGGATGAGGTGAAGAGCCTGGCATTCTCACGTGCTCTTCCCCAGACTCAGCATGTGAAGGAGCCTCGGCAGGGCTGGGTTTGGGAATGGTTCTGGATCGCTGCCAGGCTCAGTTAAGGCTCTTTGCACCCACCTTTGTGCCCTGGGCTCCTTTGCCTCAAGGATTAATGGGGTGCAGTCTTAATGCTGGCAGTGCTGGAAGCTCAGCCACCTCCGAATTCCCTGGGCAGGTTCTGGAGCTGCTCAGGGGTGTGCAGAGGGGTTCGGAGGACAGGAAGGGATGGCTCGGCCGCCTCCGCTGGGCTCTGCAGAACGAGGACACTCAGCAGAAGTTTGTCAGGTCAGCCAGGCCTGCTGTGCCTCTCACCAGGGGCATGTCCCCAGGGCCCCGTGTCCCTGTGCTTGGGTGGCTGAGCTGGGAGGTGACAGCAGCCTTTGGGTCCCCAGGTTGGATGGCAGCATCCGGACGCTCACCGGGCTCTTCACCAGCAGCCTGGCTGAGCTGCAGCTGGAGGCTGCCCGCTGTCTGCACGAGCTGTCCCACTCCAGTGTCCCTGCTGTGGCCGAGGCGTGCCTGCCTGTCACCTCCTACCTGCTCACCTACCTGTCGGGACACAGCCTGGAGCTCACGGTGAGGTCCATGTGAGATACATTCCCACCTGGGAATCCTTTGGGGTGCTTGGTGTTGATCTCTGCTGGTCACACGTGGCTCACGTGGGAGCTGCTCAGGAGGGGCCCTCTGGAAGCAAAAATCGTTTGGCATCACAGCCTCGCCCTCAGAGCAGGACTGTTCCCAGTGCCCAGGTGTTACAACCTGCCCTGAGCTGGGGTGACTCAGTTCTTGTTCATCACWGATCCCTTGGGCTGGATTAGAGTGCAACCACACTGAGTGACCCATGTTTATGTACATATATATGTATGTATATCTATATCTATGGTAGGTTTATTTTAGAACAATATGCAATAGAAAGAAATAATTTTGGTTGTTATCTGTAGAAATGACACAATATAAAAGTACAAAGATGCCACTTAAGAAAATAGAAAGGATAAGAGTAGATWGAGTGGCTGTGGTTCCACGCTGTGCAATTTGACCTGGGAAGGAGCAAACAGCTGCAGTAGCTGTGGGATGGCCAGGGGTTTCCAGCTGCTCCATGGGGAAGCAGACAGGCTCAGAGCTCAGGAGGGAGGTGGGCAGTGGCCCCACTGCTGATCCCATTTGAGTGCAGCACACGGGCAGGCTCCAGGAGAGCCAGAGGGGGCTCAGGGAAATGTCACCCTGACAAACCTCCACAGTGGGAGTGATCAGATCCCAGCTTCAGCCAGGCAGAAGAAGAATGAACTGAAGCTGATTGTTCTGGGAAGGGCCTGGCTGGAGGGTGCAGCAGCATCCATCTGTGTTTGCCCTGCAAGGGCAGCTCCTGCCCTGCTCAGGGCAGCGTGTGGGGCCTGGGGCTGTGCTGCCTGCCCAGGGGTCACCTCCTGCTCTGCTGTGTCCTTGCAGGAGCTGTGTTTGTACACACTGGGGAACCTCGTAGTGGAAAGTGAGGCTGTGAGGAAGCAGCTGCTGCCTCAGGGCATTATTCCAGTGCTGGCCTCCTGCATCCAGGTGGGTGAAACAGCTCAGCCACATTTCTGCTGTGCCCTGGAGAGACTTTTCTGGCTGACAGCCCTGAGTCACCAGCCCTCCTTCCAGCTCTGGGGAAGCTCTGCAGGGAGCTGTTCCCACGAGCCTGAGGGTCRCTTATGGGCTCCCTTTGCTCATTCTCAGGGCTCAGCTCAGCACCTTGTGCTTCTTTCCAGCTGAATCCCCTCATCCAGTGGCTGCCTGGTGCAGTCTRTAGCACAGCTGTCCCCTCTGCCTGGCCTGGGTCCAGCAGGACTGTGGTTTGCAGGTCCAAATGCTCAAACCAGGACTTTCACTGCATTTGGGCTAAGCCCAGTGAATGTGGGGAGGGGGACAGCTCAGCTCTGGTGTGGCCACAGGTTCCTGTGTCCCTCCTGGTCCCCTGTGTGCCCCCTCCAAGCACAGCAGGGCTGTGCCGCTCAGCTGGGTTTGGGTGGCACCCTGGGGCCCTGGCTCTGCCAGGGGGGATCAGCTCTGCCAGGAGGGATCAGCTCTGTTCTCTGTGTTGCAGTCCCCTCACGAGGCAGTGCTGGGAGGTGTGGGCTGTGTCCTCTCTCAGCTCTGTTCTCTGTGTTGCAGTCCCCTCACGAGGCAGTGCTGGAAGGTGTGGGCTATGTCCTCTCACAGCTCCTCCAAGCCAAGGAAGCACCCACAGAGATCATCCCGTGAGTTTGAGCCTCTGAACCCTGCACCAGGATGAGCCCTGGGGCCTCCAGTGGTATTTGTGTGCTGGGGACATGAGGCCTTCCCCATCCCAGTGACATTCATAGTTCAGGGCACAATCCTGCCAGAACTGTGCAAGTTTTGATGCAGATCAGGAGCAGGGCTTGGCTCCTTTCCCTCAGCCTCATCTGAGCAGACAGCTGTGGTATTTCAGTAAAGGCCAGCATGGAGCAGGGAAGGCTCACAGGGAATTCTGGCAGTGTTCCTCTTGCAAAGGAAAAGATCAACTTGACAGCCCCCAGTGCCAAAAATGTGACCCCAGTCAGTGTCCCGAGTGTCCCCAGGCCCTGCCATGGACAGGGAGGGCCCRAGGCTGCAGCCCTTGGCTCAGAGTCCCTTCCAGGTGTGTGCTTGGACCCTGTGGCCCCCAGGATGGGTACAGCAGCTCCCTGCTCAGGGTCTGTGTCTCCCTGTTGGTGTCCTGCCTGTGCTGCAGCCTGTGCCTCCATTAACTCTGCTCTCTGTCCCCAGGCTGGTCCTGGACTCAGCTCTGCCCCAGCACATGCTCCAGCTGGTCTGCTCTGGCCTCAAGGCTGCCATGGGAGCAGCTGTGGAGTTTGCCTGGTGTCTYCACTACATCATTTGTAGGTAAATGCAGTTTTCTCCTCATTTTGAGTTSCCTGGGGGCAGCCAAACAGAGGCATGAAGGCTCATGGTCCTGCGAGGGGATCTGGATTGCCTCCCCTTTTCCCTTGGGAAAGAATTCCCCAGCCAGCCTGGGTGTCCCAGCTCTGCTATCTGAGCACATGTGCTGTTTGCAGGATCACTGAGCTCTTTTACAGGCTGGTAAAGGGGGATGAACCTGAGGAGGCTGTTTCTAGTCCTCTCAAATGCCCCCAGATTGCTTCCCCATGCCTGGAGTTGTCCCTCACCCTTCCCAAGGCAAGCTCCCTGAATCCTCACACTTGTGGGGCTGGCCCAGGGCCACCCATCTGGGCTGTGCCAGCAATCCCTGCCTGCCACTGGAGCCAGGGAATGAGTGGATACTCAAGGGTCAGGGCTGTCGTTCCCCGACCCACACAGATAATTCCAGTGAATCTGTTCTTCATGGGCTTTTAAATTTTCTCATAAGCTCAGGAAAAAACCTGCTATTCCAATGTGAAATAAGTCACTGTTCCAACATGAAATAAGCCCTGTGGTGGTTCAGGAGAGCACTCTGAATTCCCTGCTGTTTGGTGAGGGGTTGTGGCAGTTTCCCCTCTCCAAGCTCCAGGGCACTGCACTGTCCCTCCCTGTGCAGGCACCAGGACAATGAGCTGCTGCTGGCACTGGGGGCCGTGCCCGCGCTCGCCTCGCTGCTGCTCGACCTGGCTGCCCAAATGCCCCAGGAGGCTCCCGAGGGCCTGGAGCTGGTGAGAGGTGGGCAGGGGGCAGGGGGCTGGCTGTTCCCAGGCTGCCTGTGGGGACCCTGYTCAGCCAAAGCGCTGCTGTGTCCCTGTGTCCCAGCTGCTGTGCCCCGTGCTGCGGTGTCTCAGTAACCTGCTGGCACAGACAGACWGCCAGGCCCCGGACAGACGCCTGCTCGTCGCCCTGTTCCTCATCCTGCAGGGCTTCCTGCAGCAGCACCCCTTCCTCGTCCACGAGTGCCTGTGGCTGCTCAACAACCTCACAGGTCAGTGTCCAGGGCTGCTGGCCCAGCTGGGCGCTGCTGGCACCTCCCTGGTTTTGTTCACTCGTTCCTTCTGTGCCCACCCAGCGGATGATCCCTGCTGCTGCTCTGCTCTGCTGTCCCTGGACCTGCTGCCAGCCCTGCTGCAGCTCCTGACGTGTTCCCAGATGGGCACAGTGCTGGTAAACCCTGCCCCAGGCATGGGGAGCACTGGGGGAGTGTCAGGAACRTGAATCCCACACTGGCAGTGCTGAGTTGGGGGGGGTGGGGCAGCAGTGACAGCTTGGCMGGAGGTGTCCTGTGGTGGCGGTCACCAGCCACCGCCCCTGGAGCCACTCCAGCTGTGTGTGCCCTGTCCCAGCAGAAGGGTGSTCCCAAGGGAGGTGTTAGCTTGGGGCCACCTCAGAGCAGGCCTGGGAAGGCTCCTGCCTTTGCTTTGGAAGACCCCAAAGCTTTAGGRGACTGGGGACTCTGGCAGGAGCGGGTGGCAAGGCTGGGTCTGCCTGGCATGGGGGTGAATGGGGAGAAGGCTTCCCAAATCCAGGGGTTTGGTGGGCGCTTGGCTGTGGGCAAGCACCTGGCAGGACAAGAAAAAAAGGTGGAGAGGGACTTTGGGCAAGGGCACGAGTGACAAAACAGCAGGGAATGGTTTCACCCTGAGAGGGCAGGGTTAGATGGGACRTTGGGAAGAGCTCTTTCCTGTTAGAGTGGTGAGGCCCTGGCACAGCTTGCCAGAGAAGRGATGGGGCTTGGAGCAGCCTGGGATAGTGGAAGGTGTTCCTGGCCATGGCAGGGGTTGGATGAGCTTTAAGGGCCCTTCTAACCCAAACCATTCCACAACTCCATGGCATGGGGAGTGCTTGGGAGCCCTCCCAAGCCTGTCMGGAATGTGCCCCTGGAGCATTCACTGCTCCCTCCTGCCCTCCCACAGGTCCTGACTGTGCTGTGCAAYGTGGCAGAGAAGGGACAGGTCCAGTGCCAGCAGCTGCTCCAGCAGCCCCTCCTGGCCCAGCTCCTGCCCCTGCTCACACTGCCCGACCCCGAGGCCGTGGGGCAGTGCCTGGAGCTGCTGCACCTCCTCTTCCTGCACTGCCCAGAGGTGAGAGCTCAGGGGGCAGGATTGTAGAGGGGACGGGGAATGATTACTCTGGGGTTGTTGTTGTTGTGGAGGGGGATTATTGTCATAATCTGAGTCACAGTGCCCTCAGTGACTGCCACACCACCCTCCACCCCCCAGCACCAGGCCCCTGCCCAAAGGGACATTGTGGTGCTCAGGGTGGGTGGAAGCCCTTGTTGTGTCTGCAGAGTTCCTTTCTCATTGCAAGGACTGCTGTTGGGGCAGGTTGTTTCTACTCCAAGTTTTCTTTTGCTCCTGCTGAGGTTGCTCCACTYGCTGCAGCTGACAGGAATGAATTCTGTGAGGTGGGCAGGCCCTGGCTCAGGGTGCCCAGAGATGCTGGATGCCCATCCCTGATGTCCAGGGCCAGGCAGGATGAGGCCTGGAGCATCTGGTGGAAGGTGTCCCTGCCATGGGTGGGAATGAGAGGGGCTTTAAAGTCCTTCCCAGCCAACCACCAGCATGGTGGGSGTCACCTGGATTGGGAATGCAGCTCTGGGAGGCTCTGGGGAATTCCTTCAGCCCTGTTCCCTGGGATGTGGTGGCTTGGGCAGAGGTRATCAGCTGCAGCACCCATCCAGCTCTCACCCTCTCCTCTCACACAGGCTGCTGCTGAGTTCACCAGGCAAGGTGGGCACCAGGYCCTGGAGCAGCACCAGAGCACCCCAGAGCTGCAGGAACGGGCACGGGCGCTGCTGGACGTGGTCAGGCAGCCCCCAGGAGCCCCCAGTGCCTGCCAGGCCACACTGGCTGCCTCCTCCTAGGCCTCACCCTCTCCCTTCCCTCCCCTGAACTGCCAGGGGAGGAATAAACTGCTCACCCTAGTGCCCAGCTTCCCAAGGGCTGCTCAGGGCTCTGATGTGCCCAGTGCTGGCTRCATGGGGGGCTGGTCCTTGTCACCACCCAGCAGCCACCAGCCCAGTGCCCCCCAGAGCCTGGAGCAGGGGCAGAGCTGAGCTGCAGCCCAGGCAGACTCTCCTGTGCCAGGGAGGGCTGAAGGGCCCCATCAGCCATTCCTTGGGCTCTCAGCCACCACCGAGCTCAAGGTAAGCACATTGTGTTTATGAATTGATAAATTAAAGACACATCTTTGACATTAAAGATAATCAGTTGAGTCTCCAGCAGGTGTGTACTTCTGTCTGTTGTCATGCGTGGCCTTTCACGACGCTCTCCAGGGCCTTGCCCACTTCATCCACACTCAGGTTGCTCAGTGGGATGCTCTTCTCCTTCCCAAACTCTGGGGGGAAACAGGCAGGGTGAGAGGGGGCAGGTGTGGGGGTCTTTTCCTGCTGCAAAGCACTGATGTCACAGCCCAGGCTCCCATCACCACGTCCCAGTGCTCCTCCACGTGCCCAAGTTATCATTTCCACTTTCTTAYTCTGCTCTGTTCCCTTGGAAAGAACTCAAAGCAGCTCAACACCTTTCCCAGTCTCCTTTTGTTAGCTCTGCCTGGGCAGACACACATCTGAGAGCAACCCTGTGGCCTTCAGCCTTATCCCAGCAAGGTGCTCCCCTCAGGAAAGCAGCCTGACAACTCTGTTCCTACAGCTGCCCCAACCTGGGCTGACCCCGGGCTCCATTTCCCTGCCAGTCCCACCCAGACACATGAGACTCCTCTGCTCTGTGCTCAAAGAGTCACTGCATCTTTTCAACAGGCCCAAAATTAWTTTTTTCCAGCCCAAACGACCTTCGAGGAAAACAAATCCTTTCCAGAGGGGCTTTTCTGCTCTCTTCTTGCTGTTTCACTGAGAAGGCAGTGAAAATAAAAGAGGAACAGCCACGTTTGTGTAGTGACTGGGGTGGGGGATGAGGCAGATCCAGAGGCTGGAAAGGCCCTGCTGAGCACTGGGCCCTGCTGTGCTTCCCGCGGGTCAGTTCCCTGAACTAAGCCCACAGGCTGTGCCGAGGGCAGCTGCTCCCTCTCCCCCACCGTCCCTGCTGTGACCCCTGCACTGCCGTGCTGCAGCTGCACTCCGTGCCCGGGCTGGCAGGGCTGGCACGGAGCAGCTGTGGCTGCCCCAGCCCCGCGGTGCCCAGGCCGGACGGGGCTGGCAGCAGCCGGGTCGGYGGGAGCTGTCCCTGCCGTGGCACGAGGGGGCAGCGGAGGAGCTTTAAAATCGCTTCTAAYCCAAACAGTCTGTGATTCTCCCACCCCGTCCTCCCGTGCCTGTCCTTCCCCACGCACCTCCCGTAAATACTGACGGTCCCTGAGCTCCCTTCCAGCCCCAACCAAGCCCGGATAATCCCGTGGTGTTTACCGGCGRGCACCCCCTACTCACCGTACCGAGCCCAGAGCTTGGGCTGGATACCGGAGCACTCGCGGATCAGGATGGGGAAATCGGGATTTGCCTTCTTCAGGGTCACGTAGTGCTGCTCGATGAATTCCCTGCGGAGGGAAGGAGGAGCGACGGGTCCCTCTGGCTCCAGCCCTGGAGGAGCACCCCCGGCCCCGGCCCGGCCCATCCCCGCGCTGACCTGACGCCGCGGCTGCTGGGGGAGCGCTGGCACAGGTGGATGCGGAGCTCCCTCAGCGCCAGGCCCAGCCTGCCCCCGATGCTCTTCACTGCGGCCGCCGCCATCTTCCCTGCCCGGACAACAGCGGGGGCGGGACCGCGGCACCTCCGCCAATCGCAACGCCCGCTGCGGCGCGTCCACCAATGGGAGGGCCGGCCGTGATAGCACCCGCCAATGGGAGCGCTCGCTGTGATAGCACCCGCCAATGGGAGCGGCGGCCGCGGGGTGCGCTGGGAGGGCCGCGCAGAGCGGAAGGACCGCGCAGCGGAGCGGAGCGCAGCGATGCCGGACCGCGACAGTGAGTTTGGGGACAGGGACAGGGACAGGGACAGGGATAGGGATAGGGACAGGGCACACGGGGCATTCCCAGACACCCTCGGGGCCGTGGCATTTGGCCCGTGCGGGGGCTGACGCGGTGCTTGTGGCGGGGCGGGCGGCAGCGGCCCTGTGGGGGGCGGTGTAGGCCCAGCCTGTCCCCGGGATCCCCGGGCCGGAGTGAGGGACGGCTCTGCGGGGGGACGGGCTGCGGGACCCCCGGGCCAGTGTGAGGGACGGGCTGCGGCCTCACACTGACCCTTGGGCAGCCCAGCGTGAGGAGCTAGGCGGGGTGCGGCGGGGCTGGGCCTCAGCGCGGGGATTGGCACCGGGGGTGCCCCGGGAGTGGGGCCGTCCGGTGTTTCGTGCCCTGGAGAGGATGCAGGGGCAGTCCCGGGGTGAGGGGGACGGGACACCCTCGGGCGGGCCCTGGACACCCTCTAGAAGGCACAGAGCCGCGGGGCTTGGGGTCTGGCAGTGGCACCGGGACCCCCGTGTCCTCGGTGAGCTCGGGCTGGGATCCAGCTCGGAGCCACAGGCGGACACTGCGGAGCCACAGGCGGACACTGCGGAGCCACAGGCGGACAGCGCTCCCTTCGTGGCTCCTGGGAGGGTGTGAAGCTGTGCATGCAGTGCCTGAGCTCTCTGTCTCCTGTCCCCCAGATGAGCCGTTCTCCAACCCCCTGGCCCCCGAGGGCCACGATGTGGACGACTCGCACTCCTTCCACCAGTGAGTACAGCCCTGGGGCCCTGGGCTGGGGCTGGAGCAGCACTGAGGGACCCCAGGCCAGTTCCCATGGAAGCCACTGGTGCACTCCAGCCTTTGGGCYCCCTCCACGGGTACCTGGTGCCCATCGGGGTCACACAGGACCTGCTCCTCCTCCAGAGCTCTTTGGGAGTGATGGTTGCTGTTCCTTCCCTCCCTTGCAGGTCCAAGCTGACCAATGAAGACTTCAGGAAGCTTCTCATGACCCCGCGGGCTGCGCCAACATCTGCGCCACCCTCCAAATCTCGCCACCATGAGTGAGTAGGGCTCTGTCTCACAGCTCCATGGGACAGTCTGTGCTCCCTTTTCCTCTGGGGCTCTGGGCCCAGCTGATCCTCTCCCCTGCACTCTGCAGGGAAATTTCTACAGGGGTTTTTGCCAGTGAGTGTGGGAAGGGGGAAGCAGGTGGGTCAGGGCTGCTGTAAAGAAAAGAGCGAGGCTTCRTGACTGTTTAGACACTTTGTGCAGGAGGCAGATTTGGTTCAGTGAAAATCAGTCTTTTCCCTTYCTCTCCTGCTGACAGTGTAGAATTAGGGGGAAATTAAGGGTGAGAGACTGTTCTGTTCCATCTCTGAGCACCTCAGTGCCCTGCTGTGTGTGAGGGACTGTTCTGTCCGCCTGTCACCCTTGTGGCTCTGCAGACTGTCCATGTGTTTTTTCACCCTTTTCCAGGATGCCCCGGGAGTACAATGAGGATGAAGATCCAGCTGCTCGCAGGAGAAAGAAGAAAAGGTAAGTGGGGAAAGAGGTGCAGCTGGACTTGCATTATGCATCATGTCCTGCCAGTGGAAGCAGTTCTGGTCTCTTGTGCTCCCAAAGAGGGCCTCGAGTGGATTATTCAGGAGTTTTGGAGAAGGGCTCAGGCTGAGGAGCTGTCACTGCCTGTGGGAACAGCTGTGGGAGGGCAGCAGTAGGATGAGGCTGAAGCTTCTCCAGAAGAAGCAGGAGAGGCCCTGTGGGTGTTTGGGAGAGCAGGGCAGTGGTGGGACCTTGCACTGATCCCTGTGTGCTCTGGGAGATGTCTGCACAGCAGGACTGCACTGGAGCCCTTCCCTTTGGAAGGGAGGCCGGAGCTCCTCAGTTCAGCAGCTTCCTCCAGGCCTGTTGTGTCCCATGGTGCTGTAGTGYGTGTCTGGGAAGGGACTGGGAGCAGAGTGGGTGTGTGTGAGGCCTCAGGGGCTGTTAGCTGACCCCAAAGACACGAGCAGGTCACTGTTAACCCTGAGCTGTGTCCCACCCGCAGTTACTACGCCAAGCTGCGGCAGCAGGAGATCGAGCGCGAGAGGGAGCTGGCCGAGAAGTACCGGGACCGAGCCAAGGAGAGGAGGGATGGAGTGAACAAGGACTACGAGGAGACAGAGCTGATCAGCACCACGGCCAACTACAGGGCTGTGGGGCCCACGGCCGAGGCGTACGTGGGCTGTGCTGGGGCCTGGGCTGGCCGGGCTGGGCTGGGGGCCTGGCCCTCACCTGCCTCTGCTCTCATTGCGCAGGGATAAATCTGCTGCAGAGAAGAGGAGACAGTTGATCCAGGAGTCCAAGTTCTTGGGTGGTGACATGGAGCACACTCACTTGGTGAAGGGTCTGGACTTTGCCCTGTTGCAGAAGGTGAGTGCAGATATCACAGTGCTGCTCTTGGCCTGTCCTGTCCCACAGACACACAGGCTGGGTGTTACCACTTGGTCCTGGCAGCGTGGATTTCCCTTCCTGGGGAGGGTTGCTGCAGGGCTGGGGATCTGATGGGGCTCACAGATGGGCAGCAGTGGCATGGGTTGGGCTGTTATGTGTGGATTTACTCTGCATCCAGGTACGGGCTGARATTGCCAGCAAGGAGAAGGAAGAGGAGGAAATGATGGAGAAGCCCCAGAAAGAAACTAAGTGAGTGATTGAGCATTTGGCATTCCTGAGTGCAGCTGTTTGCCAGAGAGGAGGATGYAGAGGAGCTTGGCTCACTTGGCTCTAATACTTCTGGTTTCTGTTTCTGTTTAGGAAAGATGAAGATCCTGAGAACAAAATTGAATTTAAGACCCGGCTGGGTAAGACTGTGTTGATGTGGCTGCTCCCCACCTTGTCTGTGCTGTGAATGTGGGAGAAATCCTGGAGGGTGAATGTAGGAATGAAAACCATTGGAGTGGGAGACTCCTGAATTTGAGGACTGAAGGAAGTGTGTACTTAGGACGTATCCCATATTGCCGATAAACTAAAGATGGTTCACTGTGGGCTTGTCCTCTGCTTTCCCACACTTTTCCTTCTGCCCAGGCCGCAACATTTACCGCATCCTGTTCAAGAACAAGACGTACGAGCGGAACGAGCTGTTCCTGCCGGGCAGGATGGCCTACGTGGTGGATCTGGATGATGAATACGCCGACACCGACATCCCCACCACGCTGATCCGCAGCAAGGCTGACTGCCCCACCATGGAGGTACCCAGCTGGGCTGCACCTGCGCCGCCTCACTGCTCTGAAATGGCCACAGCAGGTTGTTCTGGGAGGGCTTCCCTGTCAAGGGAGCGGGATGCTTCCTCGTGGATTTCCCTTTCAGGCCCAGACCACGCTGACCACCAACGACATCGTCATCAGCAAGCTCACACAGATCCTCTCCTATCTCAGGCAAGGMACCCGCAACAAGAAGCTCAAGAAGAAAGACAAAGGTAGGAGGTGAAAGGCACCAAGTAATAGGATTTTAGTGCTTGGAGCATATCCCAAGGGAATGGGATGTGTTTTGGTTTGTGGTATTCCCCTGTGCCATGAGACAATGGGCTTGGAGAACAGTGATTTCCTGAGTGCTGAGTCCTGAAGACAGGAGCACATGGGACAGGCTGCTGGGAAATGAGAGCTGTGAGGGAGGGTACCTCGTGGTGCTCTGCTCTTCCTGCTGCAGGCCCAGTTCCTTGGGGAAATGSCCCCTCTTGAGGGGGTACACAATGGCTTCCTGGGAGGGCTGGGTATGATGTGACATCCTCCAGGSTAGCCACTCCTGCAGCTTGAAACCTGGACAGGGATGGGGGCAGCACAGGGGGCAGAGTGGATGATGTGCCTCTCACTGCTGTTGTGTCCTTGCAGGGAAGCTGGATGAGAAGAAGCCTCCTGAAGCTGATATGAAGTAAGTGCCTCCCTGCTCTCAGGCTRTGAGGTCACACCTGCCTTAGGGAATGGCTTTTTGGCCTGCCACATTTAGAGAGGGCTGAGTTTGGAGCTGCTGGACCTGCAGTTTGTAGGACAAGGCTGGAGGCAAGCTCTGGTTTGGATTTCAGGCTTGAGGCAGGTGAGGGCTCACTGTTGCCCTGGACCACAAACTCAGGTCCTGCAGCAGAAGGGAGCAGAGGTGCAGTGATACCTCTGACAGGTGTGGAAACCACTTCCATATCTGGTGTCCTAAGCTCCTGGTACTGGTCCTGTGGTGCACTTCCAGGTGACAAGGAGGTGGTTAYGGCCTCTTCCTGCAGCACATGTAACTCCAGGCTCTTTTCCACTTGTAGCATCTTTGAAGACATTGGGGATTATGTGCCCTCCACTGCCAAGATGCCACGGGACAAGGAGCGGGAGAGGTACCGGGAGAGGGAGCGGGACCGGGAACGAGACCGGGAGCGAGAGCGGGACCGGGAGCGCGAGAGGGACAGGGAGCGGGACCGGGAGCGCGAGGAGGAGAAGAAGAGGCACAGCTACTTTGAGAAGCCCAAGGCTGATGATGAGGTGAGTCCTCTCTGCTTGT
The DNA here is from genome assembly GCA_014549065.1 of Cardinalis cardinalis. Classification (NCBI taxonomy): domain Eukaryota; kingdom Metazoa; phylum Chordata; class Aves; order Passeriformes; family Cardinalidae; genus Cardinalis; species Cardinalis cardinalis. The sequence goes on from JACDOX010000032.1 coordinate 907,947, forward strand.
GAAGGACTGTCCCACCTGAGATCTGCCCTTTGTGGCGCTGTCCCACCTGAGATGTTCCACAAAGGGCAGATCTYGGGTGGGACAGTCCTTCACGAGGACTGTGGAGCTTTGGATATCTGTGATTGTGCCCYTGCACGTGTCAGTGTCAGCTCCTGCTGAGCTCTGCCTGTCCCCAGAGCTGGCTGGGTGCCTGTCCTGTCCCTCAGTAAGTGAGGCAGCACTAGCACCAGCCTGCTGGGTGTGTGGTTCAGCTCTGTGTCATTGACACTGTCTCTCCCTCTTCTTTGCAGCCCACAGACATTGACAAAGGTGAGTCAAGTGTGGTGGGTACCTGAGAGGGGTGGGACAAGGGGGAATGGTTTTAAGCTAAAACAGGAGAGATACAGATCAGATATTAGGAAGGAATTCTTCCCTGTGAGGGTGGTGAGGCCCTGGCACAGGGTGCCCAAAGCAGCTGTGGCTGCCCCATCCCTGCAAGTGTCCAAGGCCGGGTTGGACGGGGCTTGGAGCGCCCTGGGRTAGTGGAAGGTGTCCCTGCCATGGCAGGGRGTTGGAACAAAACGGGCTTCAAGATCCCTTCCAACACAAACTGTTGTAAGATTCCAGGTCTCCTGGGATCAGCCCATCCCATCAGTGCCAAACTGGTTTGCTCYTCCTCTTGTACCTAATGTGAGGCAGCTTATCCTGCCTGTTACTGTGACCAAAGGGACTCTGCCCAGCCCCAGTGTTCTGCAGTGACCTATTCTGCCCCCCAAATGTAACCTGCTGCTTTCTCTACCCCAGGACCTGGCTCAGCCAAGGAGCTCATCAAGTCCATCAATGAGAAGTTTGCTGGAGCTGCTGGCTGGGAGGGAACAGAGGCATATCCTTTACTGTCTGTGCCAGCCTGCCTGGCTGTGGGGCTGGGCTGCCCTTGCAGGCACAAGCACATCTGGGGGGCTGTCCTGCCTCGCCTGGTAGCAGGGAAATGCTTCTCCCACACCAAACAAAAGCTCTGCACCCCCCAGTTCGGTTGTGTTGGGGCAGGAGGGGGTTTTCAGCTGGCTGTGCCCAGCTGGCAGCTGTAAGGCTCAGCTCATGTGGTGCTTTCCTTAACTGCTGCCACTTTGAAGAAGCCAGAGGACAAGAAGCAGCTGGGAGACTTCTTTGGCATGTCCAACAGCTATGCTGAGTGCTACCCTGCCACGTAAGGAGCAGCAGGGAGCTGTGGGGTGGGAGCAGGCTGTGCCAAGGGGCTGCTGTTCTCTGGCAGTAAGAACTTGAACATCAGCCCCAGTGCTTGTTGGGGAGCGGGCCTGCCCTTGTCTGTGGCAACAGCTGAGTGGTGAAACCATCCCAAGGCCTTGGCCCTTCTTAGCTGCTCTCTGCTGTGKGTGGCTGCCTGGAGCCTGCTGCCCCTCAGAGCCAGGAGGAGGCTGAGGTGCCAGGGAATCTGCTGCATTCCCAGTTAATCCGTGTTGTTGGGAAGCTGTGGCATCCCTGAGTAGGAGAGGAACATCTTTCAGCCTGCACAGTCATCCTGGAAGCATTTCCAGCCCTGGATGCTCTGTGGTACAGGTCACCTGCAGGGCTTGCAGCTGGGGCCACTTCCCTCTGGCCMAGGAACTGAGTGTGTTTGGTCCAAGGCCATGAGACATGATTCCCACCAGCTCCAAGGCCCTGATCCATCTCATGGACCCACTCTGAACCCTTTCCTTGCTTTTTTCTCCCCAGAATGGATGATATGGCTGTGGACAGTGATGAGGAGGTGGACTACAGCAAAATGGATCAGGTATGTTGGCACCAGCCTTGAGGAGCAGCCAGCAAAGTAGGCACCTACTCAGTGCCAGCTGAGAGGATCCCATGGGAAAAAGGCAGCACTGGAGCTGGGTGCTGAGTGAGCTTTGGGGTTTGCTGATCTGCTCCCTGTTGTGTCAGGGAGCAAACAGGTGTCACTGGCACTTGACCCAGAGGTGTTGACAGCCATACTACTCTGTTCTGACTTCTCTTCCACAAAATCTGTCTGGAACTTCTTAGGGGGGGGATCTGGAGCCAAAGCCATTGATCTGGGGCTGGTGGGAKATGGAGCCTCGTGGCTGGGTGTGCAGGGCTGTGTGAGAAACCCTCCCAGCAACTGAGGAGCTGCTCTGAGTCGTTCTCTCCCTGCAGGGTAACAAGAAGGGGCCTCTGGGCCGCTGGGACTTTGACACTCAGGAGGAGTACAGCGAGTACATGAACAACAAAGAGGCTCTGCCCAAGTGAGTGCAGCCCTCAGGAAGGGCCAAGCGAGGGTTCTGGGTGGGATGGCTGTGCCAGGCCTGGGTGCTGGGGCAGCTTAAAGCAAGCTGGGGGCTCCCTTGTGAGAACCTGAGGAGGAGCTGTGGGTCCTGGGCCTGGTGGTTTGCTTTTAGTGTCACTCYTGAGGACTCGTGTGACGGTGTTCRCAGGGCTCTTAGGATGAGGGAAGAGAGGAGGATCTGACTCCATGTTTCAGAAGGCTTGATTTATTATTTTATGATATATATTMTATTAAAACTATACTAAAAGAATAGAAGAAAGGATTTCATCAGAAAGCTAGCTAAGAATAGAAAAGGAATGGAATGATAACAAAAGCTTCTGTCTCGGACAGAGAGTCTGAGCTAGCTGACTGTGATTGGCCATTAATTAGAAACAACTACATGAAACCAATCCCAGACCCACCTGTTGCATTCCACAGCAGCAGATAACCATTGKTTACATTTTGTTCCTGAGGCCTCTCAGCTTYTCAGGAGGAAAAMRTCCTAAGGGAAGGATTTTTCAGAAAATGTGTCTGTGGCAGACTCTGGCCCAGGCGCTGCTTTGGGGGCTCAGGCCAGCTCTGGAGCATGTGCTCATGGCTGGGGAGAGGTGTCCCTTCCTGTGGCAGGCTGGGGATCCCCTGTGGGTGCTGAGCCATGTCTTGTCCCTCTCCAGGGCAGCCTTCCAGTACGGCATCAAGATGTCTGAGGGGCGCAAGACGCGCCGCTTCAAGGAGACCAACGACAAGGCGGAGCTGGACCGGCAGTGGAAGAAGATCAGCGCGGTGAGTGCCCGGCTGGGCTGGGGCTGCTGTGCCAGGAGCTGCCACCCAGCCCTGCCCTCGCTGTCCTGSCAGGGCCAGTGGGTGGGTGAGCACCAGGGCTGGCTCTCTGCCAGCTGGGTTTGCTCCTTGCAGGAGCATCASCCAGATGTTTGGGGTTTCAGTATTGCAGAGGTGGCTGGAGCTCTGTTTGGGACCCTTGTGCTGGGAGCAGCCCCAGGCTGGGGCTTTTTGCTCCGGGCTGTGCAGCAGATGAATGTGCCCAAAACCATTAGTTTGGAGCCATCCAAAGGGGATTGTAGGGGACAGGAGATGTTTAGTGGCTCCCTGTTTGCCAGCTGGCAGAGCTGGGGGTTGTCCTGGCAGGGTGAGCAGTATGAGATGGGCTGGGGAAGCTGAGAACAAATGGTYTGTGGTGGCCAGAAAGGAGCAAAGGGCGAACAGGCCAGGCTGCTCCAGCTGTAGCTCACCTCAGCTCSCTCTGGCCTGGCTGCAGCTCTCCCCAGGTGTATCTGGCACCCTTCGGCCCCTCTGCTAGCTGTGAGCAGCCAGATCCCCTGAGGGTAACAGGACTTTGTGCTTTCTCTGCAGATCATCGAGAAAAGGAAGAAGYTGGAGGCTGATGGGTAAGTACAGTGGTCCCTGCTGGGCCCTTCCCCACCTTCTGGGGTGTGACAGTGTGGATGTCAGTGCTGAGCTCTGGATGTGGAGGGGGTGGAGCTGCCTGCCCTGCATCCTCACCACTCTTCTGCCCTTCTCTCTCTTCCAGGGTTGAGGTGAAACGTCCCAAGTACTGATTTCTCCTGAGCTTCTTTCTCCCTCTCCTGGAATCCTGGCCCGCTGGGAGCTGCCTTCCTGGAGCCTGCTGGTGTGCTGTCCTTGCTCCACACACCGTCCACTCTCTGCTCAGGGCTGGGGGCTCTTCCCTCCCTCTGTTCTTTGCTCTAGAGCCTGTGCTGTGTAAATGTTGTAGCCTTAATAAAACCTCATTAAATTTGTGTGTGAGCATCTGTTTGTGTGTGCAGAGAGGAGGGGCCTGGCACATTCTGGCCTCCTTTGGAGCAGCAGGGGTGCTAGGACTCTTCTACTTACCAGGTACTGTTGGGGCTGACAGGGCAAACCGTTGCTCAGTGTATTTATTGTGGGAGCCTTTTGGGCTGGAGGCAGCATCCCTGGATAAAATTAACAGATTTGAGTGCAATAATCCCGGCTGAGCATTATGTGCCTCAGGGTGGGAGGAAGAAATGGGACCCTGAGCTCAGGTACAGCAAGAGCAATGACCTGGGGCAGAGGATGTGCACTGGCATGGGTGGGATGGGGCTCGCACCAGGCAAAGCTCATTCCCTCAGAGCAGGGCCAGCAGGGAGCTGGGATGGCCCCTCGGGCAGGGGCGCTGCTGGTGGTCCCTGGCTAGGCTGGGGACTCTACGGGGGGCCCTACAGCCTCCAGACCCTGCAAGGGGCCGAAGTGGCACCTGCTCCCTGACCGCCCCCTGCCCTGGGATCAGAAAGAGGAAATGACGGTGCGAATTAAGAAGCCTGCGGTGCAAACTGAGGAGCCTGTGGAGCTCCCAATGGTGAAGCGCTAAAGAACAGGAACACAYGAGGCGGGTGGGGAGCGACCTGGTGAAACGGGGCCGGGGGCCCTGGAGCCCCGAGGCGCCGGAGCCCGGAGGCGGTGCCAGCCCGCAGCCGGGCCGGTCCCGCAGCGCCGGAGGGGCGCGGGGGGCGGTGCCATGTAAACAAAGGGGCGGGTATATGTAAATGTGAAAGGCGTGGCCATGCAAATGAGCAGGGAGCTATGGCGGCCGCCATGGAGGAGGTGAGCGCGCGTGGGGCTGCGGGAGCGCGGAGCCCCCGGGCCCGGTCCCACGGCCCCGCTGTCCCCAGGAGCCCCAGGAGTCGCCGGAGCCGGCGGCGCGGGAGCCGCGGGTGCGGGACACCCCCGAGGACATCTGTCTGGAGGCCACGGCCAACGCCATCGCGCTGCACCCGGCGCGGCCGCTGCTGGCCGCGGGGGACGTGGACGGCGATGTGTACCTGTGAGTACRGGGGGCCGGGCTGGGGACGGGGTCCCGGCTCTGGGACACGCTGAGCGGGGCTCCYCGGCCGCCCGCGGGTCCCGGCGAGCACTCCCGTGCCGGCAGGTACTCGTACTCCTGCACCGAGGGGGAGAACCGGCAGCTCTGGTCCTCGGGACATCACCTCAAGTCGTGCCGGGACGCGGCGTTCTCCCAGGACGGGCAGAGTGAGTGCGGGGGACGTGGGGCGGCACCGGCGGCCGCCGGGCGGGGGCACTAACGCGGCTCTCCAGAGCTTTTCACTGTGTCCAAGGATAAGTCCATCCACATTCTGACAGCGGAGGAGGGACGGCTGGAAACGCGCTTCCCCAAGGCTCACGAGTAAGTCCATGCAGGCGGCTCGTTCTGGGCACAGCGGTGGGGCATTGTCCCATTGTCCCCTTCCGTCCCGCGGCACGGCCACGCAGCCCCGGGCCGTAGGGAGAGCCCGCAGCGCTGCTCCGGGAGCCGTGACCGTGGGCCGGGGTCTCTGCAGGGCAGCTCTCAACTGCGTGCTGCCCATCGACAACCAYATCTTTGCCACGGGTGACGACGGCGGGGCAGTGAAGGTGTGGGACCTGCGCAGGGGCAGCGCCATCCTGGAGGCACGGCAGCAGGAGGAGTACATCAGTGCCATGGCTGTGGATGGCAACGGGAAGATCCTGCTGACGGCCAGGTACCGCAGGGGTTTCGTGTCCTGGGGCGGAGTGCCCTGTGCCATGTCCCCTGCTCACAGCGTGTCCCTTCCACATCCCACAGTGGGGATGGCACCCTGGGTGTCTTCAACGTGAAGAGACGGCGCTTTGAGCTGCTCTCGGAGCCGCAGAACGGCGACCTGACCTCTGTGGTGCTGATGAAGGTTGGCACCGCTCCCCAGCACGGAGCAGGATCCCACAGCCCCCTGTCCTGGCTTCGTTGTTTTTGTTCTGCCTCTGCCTCACTGCCCTCCCTCGTGCCTAGAGGGGGAGGAAGGTGGCGTGTGGCTCCAGCGAAGGCACCATCTACCTCTTCAACTGGGACGGCTTCGGGGCCGCCAGCGACCGCTTTGCGCTCAGGGCAGAGACCATTGACTGCATGGTGCCCATCACAGACAGCATCGTGTGCGTGGGGTCCCTGGATGGAGTCATCAGGTCAGGGGCTGAGCTGGGCAGGGATGGGGAGCTGTGGGATGGGAATGGAGAGCCATGGGATGGAAGGGCATGGGATGTGGAGGGATTGTGGGGGGTGAGATGGGAGAGGGAGGGGAGGGTGGTGACATAGGAAGGGGAGAAGGGTGGGCTGGAGATGGGGTGGAGTGGGATGGGGAGGGCATGACAGGGAATTGTGGAGGATGGGATGGGACGGGACGGGACGGGAAGGCGGAGGTGTGGGATGGGCTGGAGTGGAACGAGGGGGGTGTGGGACGGGATCAGCCCTGCCCAGCTCACAGGACAGGCGGACAGACGGCGTCCCCGGGCGCTGCAGGGCCCTCAGTGCCCCGTGCCGTGCCCAGGGCGGTGAACGTGCTGCCGAACCGCGTGCTGGGCTGCGTGGGGCAGCACCTGGGCGAGCCCATCGAGCAGCTGGCCGTGGCGGCGGACGGGAAGCTCCTGGCCAGCAGCGGCCACGACCAGAAGGTGAAGTTCTGGGACGTGTCGGCGCTCGGCTCCATGGTGGTCGATGATTACCGGCGGAAGAAGAAGAAGGGCGGGCCGCTGCGCGCCCTCAGCAGCAAGGCGCTGGGTAGCGGGGAGGATTTCTTCGCCGACCTGCGGGACGAGGCCGAGCCGGAGGCAGCGGAGGGCGGCGACAGCAGCGACAGCGACAGCGACTGAGCCACCGCGCGGGGCCCGGGGCGCCTCAGCGCTGCCGCCCCGCCCGGGGTGGGGCTCTGCGGGTCCTTCGCGGGGCGCGGCCAATCAGAGCCGCAGCCCCCGCGAGTGCCCGCCTACGAGGCGTGGCCTCATTACAATGCTAGTGCCGCCGGTGGGCAGGACGCTGGCGTTCTGATTGGCTCCTAGGGCTGCCACTCAAGCTGGGCTGTGGGCGCAGTCTTAAAGGGGCAGCGCGTGTCGGAGCGGGCGGGGGTCCCGTCCGGGGGGTCGGGGCGCCCCGCGGGAGGAGCCGGGTGTGGCCCCGGGATGGGGGAACAGGCTGGGGATGGGCGGCTGAGGGTCCTGGGGCAGGGGAGGCCTCTAGGGCTGGGGGCACATGGCTGGGGCCAGAGGGACTGGGAACGGTCCCTGACGGCTCCGTGAGGGACGGGGAGGGGCCCTGAGGGGGGGAACAGGGCCG
>JACDOX010000032.1:915518-1017322 GCA_014549065.1 Cardinalis cardinalis
GGGGGGCTCTGGTCACTGAGGGTCCCTGGTGTGGGCAGTGCCGGGATGGGGGGACAGGGCTGGGGGTCTCTGTTGGGGGATGCAGCGCTGGGAGGGGAGGGGGTAATGCTGGGGTTTGCTGGTGAATTCGGGGGTCCTTTGGGTTGTTTTGGGATGGGGGGAGGCAGGGCAGTTCTCAGGAGGGGTGAGGGGGTGACAAGGGGTCCTGACAGGTTCACTGCTTACCTGCCCTGCTGTCCCAGCAGGTCATTTACCCTTTCTTAATTAATTAAGCCTTTAGCTCCGTTAGAAATAAACCCAGTGCCTTTCACTTCCCAGCGCCTTGTGCTGATGGTTCATCCTCATGAGGCAAGGAGTCCTGGCGTGCCCCAGGAGGGACAGACAGACTTCCAGAGAGTGCAAGAAAGAACCTAAAGAGTGCACCCCAAGGCTCTTGGAGGATCCCGGGGATCTCCAGAAGAAGAGGGATGGGACTTGCTGGGTCACAGAGTGCCATGAGCRGGGAGGGGGAGAGGGCCAGGGATCCCTCCGAGGCTGGGTCCTTCCCTGGGGATGGGCAGAGTGGGCAGCAGGGCCTGGAACAGTGTCAGCCATGGCCTGCACCTGCTGGGCAATGGGGAGGATCTGGTGCAGTTCCAGCATTTCTACTCCTGGCTGTGGCTCACATCCCCCAGTGGATTCCCAGCACTGCCTGGGAGCCCTTGGAGCACCAGCTGCAGCCCCCAGGTGCTGCTGGCCCAGGGGTTCATTCCTGGAGCTGAGGGTGGGCAATCTACGAAACTGAGACACCTGGAGTCCCTGGAGAGCATAAAGGGGTGTCCTGGTTTGAAAGGCAGCTGTGTGCTAAGGAAGGCAGGAGCCTCCCTTGGAATGGTTATTGCTCCTTAGCAACAAAAACGGGGGAAATTTCCCTAAGACAGAGAAAAACAAAAGGAAAAACCTCCAACAAGGTGCTGCCAGATATCCTAGAGGACCACCAAAAGACATGGGAGAACATCAGGAGGCACTTGGAGTAGCCTGAGGGGTATCAAAAGCTGGTGAGAAAGAGCCCAGTGAGTAGAAGACACCAAAGATCAAGGTGTTAGGGAATGCTGCTTCCCACACAATGCTGTTTCCCACACCAGGCTCTGAAGGCTGCAGATCCCACCTTGTCCCTTTCCTGGTGTGTGGGGACAGCACTGAGATGCACTGGACAGGCAGGGAGCTGAGGATGCAGGAGGAAAAGATGACATGACTGAGCTGGTGCTCTCCAGAACTCTTTAATCCCAAAAGAACAGCACGTGGCCAGAGCTGCCACTGCTGAGGAATCATTCATGGACAGCTGCCAACTCCACAGCTGCTTCTTCACTATGCAAACAGCTTTCAGGCACTCCTCTCCCCACACAGCAGCTCCAGCAGCCCACGGGACGTCTGTGACCCCTGGGACACTCCCTGTGACCCCTGGGACACTCCCTGTGCGTGGCCTTGTCCTCCCCTGAGGCTGCTCCTCAGGAGCCATGGTGCCAGTGGAGGAATTCCCTCCATCACACTAGCATCCAGTGCTGGCACAGCCCCTCCAAGAGCTGCTGCTGCTTCTCCAGGATCTGCCCTCCAGTGCAACACCAACCAGCTTAACAGAACCAAACTTGGCAACAGAAAACCAACAACCCAAAACTAGAACCAACTCGAGGGCTGCCCAGGGACAGGGTGGCTGCCGTGGAACAGGACAGCAGCCTTTATCCTCCAGAGCCAGCTCTCAAAACTGATGCAAACAACTCCAAGGAAAGCTGGAACAGGGCCGGGAGCCCAGCAGGGCTGGGGCTCAGTTGTGGCTGTGGCAGAGCAGCTGCCCACTTCAGCTGGCACCCTGCAGAGGAGAGAGAAGGGTCAGGCTCGGCCCTCAGCCCCAACCCCCTCCTCTTGCATCCTGTGCTTCCCGTCAGAAATCCTCAGCTCAGAGCTGACAGTGCTTCAGCCAGCCYGAGTCCCTCCCTGCCCCATCCCACCCTGCCAGAAGTGCCACAGCTCCACCCTCCCAGGGGACCCTTCAGGACTTTGGGAAAGGCAGGGAGCTGGCTGTGCAAGCACTCACCAAGGACTCAGCCAACACCCGCAGAACGTGCAGGGCTGCCACCGCCTTGGCCTTCTCGTGCTCGCTCTGGCCCTGCCTGTCCGGTGAGATCCACGTGAAGCCACTGATGGGCACGTGGGACCCCGGGATGGTCACCTGGTACCAGAACCGCTGCCACCCATTGGGGTTCACCTGGACACACTTGGTCACGAACAGGGGTGTCCTCAGGTGATGCTTCCAGCACAGCGTGTTCAGGCAGTGCAGCACGTTCTGCAGTGACAGAGGCAGGGGCACTGCTGGGCTCTCACCTCCCTGCACCCAGCTGGACGGTGGCTCCTCCTCACAGAGCTGCAGCTTTTGCTTCAGTTGGGGATCCAGCCATTCCACCCTCATCTTTGCTTCCCCGAGGCTCACATTCCCTAGGAGACAGGAGATGCTCACCTACCCTTCAGCACCATCCCATCCCATCCATCTCCAGGAATTTAGGGGCAGCTTGATTTTAGAGCCAAGGTGAACAGGTATCAAAGCCAAATGCTCCTCAGCTGGGGCAGGAATGGGTACAGACCAAGACTTTGGAGGTCCTGGTTGGATGTTTGAGAAGTGTGTCCCATCAGGGCATTGCAGTCAGGGGACAGGGCTCAGAGGGATTGAGGAGCTCCATCAGGACTGTTTAAGGGACACTGAGGGGTTGGGCAGCTCCACTGGAAAGGTTTAATGACTTGGTTAATGTTCTGCATGCCCTGACCTGGTGATGCTCCTGCTCTGAGCAGCAGCTTCCTGGAGACTCCCAGCAGCCCCCTCATCCCACCACCACAGGACTGCTGGAAATCAACTGCACCACGGGCAGCTGGCATCCCACAGGACACAGGGAGAGAGCAAGGGGTATCTCAAGGCTGAAGTCACCYCGCAGCCAAGTCTGGAGGTGGGAAGCTCAGCCCAAGCAGCATCTCTCAGCACCACTCACCTTCCATCAGAGCTTTCTTGGCCAGGGCAGCGGCCTGGTGCGACTTGTACTTCAGCACAGCGAGCCTGGCCTGTTTCTGGGAGGGGCTGGTGTGCAGGGTGACACTATAGATGCCCTCAGTGACCCTCTGCAGCGTGGCCTCCAGCTCCTGCTGGCTCACCGAGGCGCCCAGGCCCCTGACGAGCAGCTCGCGCTTCTGCGTGCTCCAGCAGACGACGATGGCGCAGCCGTGGCGCAGCTGGAAGCGGTGGAAGGTGGCGATGGCGCTGCGCGCGTCCTGCCGGGACGCGTAGCGGGCGTAGGCGAAGCCGCGGTTCATGCCGGTGAAGGTCATCATGAGGCGGAACTCGTAGAGCACGCCCACGCTCGCGAAGAGCGGGATCAGCGTGTCCTCGTAGATGTCCTGCGGCAGCCTGGCGATGTACACCTCGGTGCCGGCCGGCGGCGGGCCGCCCACCCAGCCTGCGGGGACACGGCYGTCAAAAGCAGGACCACACTCCCAGTACTAAAAGTGMTTTCAGCATTTATTATAATAAAAAGGAAAGGCCTAAAGCGTGGGGGCCCRGGCCGAGCAGGAGCGTTCCCTCGAGGACGCTGCAGCGCCGGCGCTGGGGCTGCTCAGCAGCCATGTCCCAATGTGAGCCATGTGTATGTGACCATGTTCACAGGGGTCTTAGATCCTCGTCTCTTCCCTCATCCTGACTCCATGTTTCAGAAGGCTTGATTTATTATTTTATGATATATATATTATATTAAAACKATACTAAAAGAATAAAGGATTTCATCAGAAGGCTAGCTAAGAATAGAAAAGAAAGAATGACAAAAGCTTGTGTCTCAGACAGAGAGTCCAAGCCAGCTGACTGTGATTGGCCATTAATTAGAAAYAACYMYAYGAGACCAATCCCAGATGCACCTGTTGCATTCCACAGCAGCAGAKAACCATTGKTTACATTTTGTTCCTGAGGCCTCTCAGCTTCTCAGGAGGAAAAATCCTAAGGAAAGGATTKTTCACAGAATGTGTCTGTGACACAGGTACAGCAGCACCTGTCTTCCCACTGAGGCCACCCACCTTCCCTGGTTCAGAAGCCCCTTTTTATCCTGTTTTTTGTCCCTTTGGATTTGTTTCTGTTGGGATCCTTCGTTTGCATGAAGGTTTAAGGTGTTCRATTGGCCATTACAGTTCTGTCCAGGCAGGCTCACGGTGCACTTTACTGACGTATGTTATGATACCTTGAGTACCGTATTTCTTATAACTACTCTTTAACCCCTTTTACCATAACCAAACTATAGTACATGGTTAACAATTATCAACTATTTGACAGCAGTTTCTAACCTACTTTTAACAAGGGTGAGTCCCCTCCTGGGCCCCACTGTGCCGTACCTGGGGGCGGCCCCCCGTAGTGCCTCTGCCCGTTGATTTGCACCAGCTCGATGCCCGTCTCCTTCTGCCAGGCCCGCAGGGCCATCTTGCCCGCCTCGTTGACTCTGTCGGTCCATGTCTGAAGGAGGAGATGGTGCTGGTGATTTGTGAGCAAAGAGCTTTCAGCCTCCCAGCTGGGAGCATCCCAGCCCCATGAGGGAACTGCAAAATCCACTGCTGGCCAGCACGTGGAGTGGCAAACGAACCCCTCTGCTCTCAGGGAACCTGAGGAACTTCCCAACACTCCCAGCCCAAGGACTGTCCAAGCCTGCTCCACCTGACACAAAGTCCAGCAACTCTGTTAGAGCCCAAAGTCAAGTACAGTTTTCTACAGCTCTGCAAGAACTTGGAAAGCCAAAACACAGGGACCAGCTGCCTGGTGCTGCAAGAGGGAGCTGGAGCACAGAGCTGAGGGGACCCATTGCATCATGACAGCTTTAAAGGGAAAGACACTGGATTWCATCGAATATTGGGAAGTAAATCATCCCTGTGAAGGAGGTGAGGCCCTGGCACAGGGTGCCCAGGGAAGCTGTTGCTGCCTCATCCCTGGAAGTGTTCAAGGCCAGGTTGGATGGGGCTTGGAGCAACTTGGGCTAGTGGAAGGYTGCCTGCCAGCACAGAAGAGATAATATTAAAGAGAAACCAGAACTGAACCCTGAACTGGAAAGCAGCTGAGTTATTATTACTGTCCTTGAAAATAGAACAGCTGCAGAGACAGTTACAGGAGGACAAAAAGGAAAACAAAAGTTGGAGGAAAAAAAATTATCTAATGCTTACACAGGCTCCAAGTGCTCCTGACATTGCACAGATTATAAAATTAACTGCATCTCCTGAAGATTGGCCAAATCCTTGGTCTTGTTACAAAACGAGATGAAATTAGAAAATACAGAGCCTTTAATGAACAACTGTTGAGGAGTGCTACTGAAATTTTAGAACATGAGGAAATCCCCACCTGTGGAACACTAATTGTGTGCATTTCTGGTATCACCACGAAATTCACTCCATCCCCTATCTCAGTAATATCGGTGAGATGTGGGATGGAGTAATTTTCGTGGTGATACCAAGAATTCTACRTGCAATGTCAGACTAATTGACCATTCCCAGGAACTAGGATTTACAGCTCGTCCATCGAGAAAACAGAGGTGGAAAGAATTATATAATCAAGCGTTATTTTCAAGAATTCCAAAAATTGCAATGGTCCTCCCCTGGGGCAAAGGTGAAAGAAACCCCTGACTAAAGTTAGCAAGAAAATGTAAAAGCTGTATAATTTCCAACGGGAGCAGTACACCCCACGATCCTGTCMCAGCAGGATGGGGTTGTTTTGAGCATGGCACCTAAATGTAACTTGCTTCAAACTGGCCCTGACCAAGGGCRCCTTTGATAGTATAGGGATAAAATGTTTCTAAAATCATGGAATATTCAGGGGAGTTAGAAAGGAAGTATAGGCYTGGTAGGCCCTGGGAAAATGTTAGGCTGCACCTGTATAATCATTTMATGACTATGATAAATTRTATGATTGTTWGGTAATTGGATATAATTATTGTTTAATCGTAACAAGAATCATGAGAAACGATGTTTGGGGGGTTTGATGGAATTTACAAAATCCATGCTTGGATGAAATCAATGTAATACAATAGAACAATACAAGTTTAATAATTAATATGTAGTTATATAACGATAAGGGTATAAAAACGTGTTTATCCCGAACCCATGTCAGAGTCAGATTTGGGTCTGTACCCCTGACACCCAGAGCTCTTCAATAAAAGCATCTGCATAGAATCATTCTGTGATTGTGTGTTCCTGAACATCTTCACTGCTTASCTCGACTGCATTTCAGGAGACAGAACAGAGATGTTCTAAATGGGAAAAGGGACTTTAATCTCTAGTCAGAGCAGTGAAACGAGCTCACATTTTCCGTGTAAGTAGGTACAATGGGCCAAAAAGGCAGAATTCAATGGGTTTTCCATAGCCCATATTACCTCAGTCAAATGGAGGCACAGAATGGGCTAATGGCCTAYTGAAAAACAGCCCGAAGCCACACAAGGCTGATGGACATACTCAGGGTAAATAATCACTGTGGCATTCATTTTATGCAAATCCTGAATGCTCCACCCTCCATTCAAGGGGAATCCGACAGCTTTACAATCAGCACAAAGTGTTAGGGTAAAAGTAGCACAGAACAATGCCCGAGACTACCTAATCCTCGGGGCACACTCACTTGGGAATCTGTGGATASCAGTGTCTCCAAAAAGTGCAAAACAGAATTAGTGCACCGTGGCTTTTCCCTGTTCTTAACGGGATAATAACCTGTCCGGGCAAACCCTGCCGAGACTTGCATTATTTCACTTTTTCAGAAAATGATACTGGAAATGATGCCAGCATGTCTCCACTGAAAATCAAGTTATCCATTGAAGGAACGCTTATTCTCCTCACACATTGAACCAGGCTGAGCACATAAATCACCAAACCTGACCCACCGGATGGAAACCTTCACTTTCTCCATCTGTAATGGTCACTGCGCTAATGGCTGAAACCATGCTTAAGCCTGAATGCATTTCGATGACTATTGCTAATGAATAATTAGCAGTACTAATTATTCTCCTAAATTTGTACTATTAGCATTGTTAATTGTACGAATTTAGGAGCTCAGCCTAATAACATGAATTTGGCAGAGGGAAATACAACGGTAGTATGTGAAGCACAATTTTCAACCAAAAAGGGGGAAATTTATTTACTCAACTTCCAATACTGACATAAAATATGAAAGGGAAGTTTTGGTGGAGATACAATATATATACCTCCRGGATATGTAGATATCCCTTTCATATCTACAGCTGTAAGTGGGTAATGCATACTGGCATAACAAAAAAGAATTTAAACCTCACAACGCTTTCCACTACCTCCCAGGCTCCTGGGAAATCCTATCTCCACAAATTTCTAAAATGGGACGCTATGCCGTCAAATCCACCAGCCAAAACAAGTGATATTTATTCCTTCGTGGTCCTCAAAGCAGTGGAATTACCARTGCAGGTTAATATCTCTGCAATGAAACCTGCCATTTCTGTCTAGTCCCTGTGCACGGSGGTCGGCAGGGTGGCATGGCCGGATCCCGATGCTCCAAACCCATCGGGGTAGGAGCAGCCCCGGGGACAGAGCTGGGAGCACTGAGTACCACGGCTGTCCTAGCAAACGAAACAAACTCAGTAACAAGTGATTTATACTGATTGAAACATCCGTTTCGACCTTCCTTATCAGCATTAGGAACTGGCCAACGGCTCCTACCGGATACCTCTACGGGAAAGGATGGAGACAAAAGATCACCAGCAAGGAGTGATAAATAGCGATAAACAGCGATAAAAGATCACCAGCTAACAGTGAATGCCACGAKGTGGTGGCACCTCTCCACCTCCAAGGGGTCTCATCCTTTATGAAGACCAAAAACCAACTTCGGACGAGGCTGGGAATCCCCACTGGGGGAACACGTGCTCAGAGCGGGATAAGCCCCGGCCGCATTCCGTCCTCGGAGCCTCGTGGCCCGGCCTTGCGGCGGATCCCAGCTCAGGGAACCGGCCCGACGGTGCTCGGGCTGTGTGAAGAGGCAGGACCGGCCCTGCTCGCACAGCCCCGGTGCTAMCGGGGGTCCCGTCACCCCCGGCCCCGGTGCCCTCGGGGCGCGGCGGCCCCGCTCTGGGGCCGGGGCCAGCCCTGCCTGCGCTCCCGGCCGGGGCCGGGGGCGCGGATCCCGCCGAGCTGAGCCGTGCCCGCAGCGGCGCTCCCCGCAGCGGCGCTCCCCGCAGCCCCGACTGCGCTCACCTTCTGGTCCATCCCGCCGCTCCTGCCCGCGCCCTTCCCGCCGTTCTGGCCGCTCCTGCGGTCCGGGCCGGGGGTGGATGGGAGGCAGCGCCGCCCCCCGCACCCCACCGCAGCGCCCCTCCCCGGATGGACCGCGCAGCACCCGCGGGGGTCTGGCCCGGCCCGGCCCTGCCCTACTTTGCCGTGGTTTGCCTATCTTTTCTGTACTTGTCCACCTGTGCACAAGGGAAGGCAAGGGGTTGCTGTAAGAGGTACAGCAGCACCAGCAAACTCTCCTAACAGAAGCGTCAGTGTTGGAAGAGACCTTCAAGACCACCTAATCCAATCATCAGTGTCATTAGACCTCAGATAAACTCGTCCCGAAAACAYATGACAGGTTTGAACCTATTTGTACTTGCAGAGCTAGAAGGCTTCATGCTCCTTGTTCCAATACCTGGTAACAAAGGCAAATTTTGGGGGGGAGGTCAGAAACATCTACTGAGAGAAATCCTTCAAACAATATCTGATGCCCAGGAGAGCGCATTAGCCTAAATCTCCACTGTGCTAGGAGTGCACCTGTGTGAGATTCTGAGCTGTTCTTGGTTCTCGGCTCCGTTTTGGAGGCACCCTTAGCTCTGTTATAAGAGCTCCGGTGTGAGGACCACACTTTTTAGGGCCGTGGTGGTGAAACCTGATCTGCCTGAGCCRGAGGGGTGGCACACCCAGCACCGGAGGCTCTGGGCTTTCAGCCAGGTTAGGGAGGAGGCCAGGCAGACTGTGGTGTTCGTTTTCGTGCCCATGTCCTCCCCTGCCTGCAAGGAAGGGTGAGGAACATTCGCCCACTTGGGGCTGAAGGCTTTTATCCTTTCTGATGGGGCATAACTGGCTTAACTTTGCTGAAGTGAGAGGCACGGTCATGACTTAAAAGGGGTTATAAACCACCAAAGACCCTTCAGACAGTGTAAAATTCCCCTCCCCAGGGGAGATACCCACGTGTTCCATCTAAACCTAAATGTGCATTTACCCACTGACCCTGGTGTTCCTTGAGTTTGCCCCACCCTGATGGATCAAGATCGTGAGCATCACTCAGACCAGCAGACACCAAAACTGCAACAATCAAGTCTCCTCAATCAAGTCTAGTTACTGGATCCACAGGTGATGAGCTATTTCCACTCTTCTCCTTCCCTCACTTTCTTTCTCACASGTTTTCTCACCTGTAATTCCTATGCTTTTATATTGTTACATTACTATAGATAACAACCACAGTGGCCACGTCTGCTTTCCACTGCTTCTAAACGGATCAAKATAGACCCTACATGTTTTTACCTACAAACACCACTCATTCAGTGTTATTTCACCTCTGATGCTCCCCTGTGGATCCATTAACCAGAACTCTGGTTCTTCCTGCTATGGCAGCTCAGCATTTCTGGCACAGGGATGCAGCCCCACTGTTCCAGACCCCGAAGAACAATTCCAACCCCCCACAGCATTGTCACTTGCCAGGCTATACTCACTTATTCCATAAGGCCCCAAAGCAGCGCCATAGGATCTTGCAGGTCCAGCTAATGACCAATATCTCATAAAACTGTGGGAAAAGGAAAAAGAAATTACTATAAACCTTGAAATACAGGCATGCACAAAAAATCATATCAAAGAAATATGAATTGAATACAAAATTGTAATGATTTTAAAAAAGTTTAAAAGTTTTTGGGTTTCCTCCTTAAGAAGGAAGAAGTAGATCATCCAGCCAGTCTGGATGAGCTGTCCTTTGTATTTCTAAAGATAAACTGCTTGGCTATACCACTGTCTTGGTAAAAATCCAAGAGCAAGTAGAAAGGGAAGTTAATGAATCATATCCACAAGGAAAAAAAAATTACKAGTGATCCAGATTCATAAAATGATGAAACACAGTGGGCTGTTGATTAAATAGGCTCTGCTCACCCAAGTACCTGCAAATGGAAACTCACTTTAGCAACGTGGCTATTTGTGCAGTGCTGCTATAAAAATGTAACTAGGCTTCTTAGTATTTTGAGTRTTAAAATGACTGAGTTTTCCAAACTCATTCCTACCTCTGGCTAACATCAGCTCTCTTTTCCGGGATGCATCTCAGCAAGCCAAGGTGTTGCCACTAGATGGCAAAATGAGACTGAATCTTCTCTCCTACACACTCTCAAATTTTATTCGTTGGATGGAGGTGGAAGAGAAAAACATTAATATATTTTTATCCATTGTAACCCTCTGCCATTTGTCTGGAAAACAGTGGTTGTGGGTATTCAATATGTGAATGGGAAGGTGTACTGTGTGATCAAGGGGAGATCCTACTGCTGCCACTTTAATCCACATCTCAGAGAAGAGCTCTGACAGATCAGGACTGCTCCAATGGACAAGGACTTTTGGCCTGTGCTGGCCCTCCTTCATCATGAGCCAGGGGATAAAAGGAATTGTTTTACATCCACTTATAGTACAATACATGTGTACAGTTTAAAATATATGCAAAACGCTTCTTTATAAGAAAAAAAAAGCCTCTTATTCATGTTATTTTGAACATAACAATGAAAAGTTGAACAGCATAGGGTGTTCAACAATTCAGCTCCTTGGAAACTCTAAGCCAGTCATAGAGAGGAACATAAAGATTGAAAACAAAACTAACATTAAAACCAAAACTATACCCAAGATAATGTTGGCTAGCAGCAGCTTTTTTTTCTCCGAGTCACCTATGTATTTTCTGCTCTGTGAAATTCACTCTTGAAAACTTTCAGGACTGACAAAATCTTTTCCTGAGAAGGTCTGAAATGAGTATATGTTAGTGGAGAAGTTGTAGAAACTTTTTTATTTTTCACAGCATTGCAAAATCACAGGTGCTTTTCTTACTGGTCATCAAGCTATTGAAATATTTAGAGAATTGGAAATCTATCGGATCAGAATCCAGTTCTGAGTTTGTGTATGGACAGGAACACTGCAACTGCAACAATGACCAAAATCCCATGTTGGCAACCAGTTTACAGTATAAACTCTGCAAGTTTCTGTAGAACTGGAGCTACAAAGTAGCTTTGTTTAGGTTAGAAAACAACTGCCTGACTGAATAAAAGGAGATCACTTAGAAACAGTGTCAGAGCTGCTTATGGGTGTCAATAGTTCATTTGATTGAAATAGCAAAATGGGTTAAAATACTCATCATATCTTTGGCTGTCTCAGAGAGTCTGACACAGCTGGACTGGGATTGGCCATTAATTAAAAACAATTCACATGCTGGATAAACAAGTCTCCAAATCACATTCCAAAACATGGAGAAGCTGAGGCTTCTCATCTTCCCAGGAGAAAAAATCCGGGTGAAGGGATTTTTCATAAAATGTCATGGTAACAAAAGGGTGTGTGTTTAACATGCTTCATCTTCRCCTTGGGCTCCAGTGTCTCCATCAAAGTGGTGAGCTCAGGTACAAACCCAGTGTGTTCACTGGCAGAGCTCTGTACCTGGAGGCACTGTTAGCTCAGRAGGGTCATGTCCAAACCAGAACATTTCCAGGTGTCCTTTTGGCCCCTTCTGTGTCACCAGACAGCTGACCCTGTGAACTGAGCTGCACTGAGCAGCCCAAGTACTGGAGGACAGTTCTTCAGTCCCCAATTCCTCCTTCTGAAGCTTGCAGCAGCTTTTCTGGTTAGCAGAGCCCTCCCTTCACAGCTCATGAGAACAACTGACTGCTAGCTGTCACAAAGTTTATCTCTTTTTTTCCTTCCCTCATCTCCAACTTCCCTTTCTCAGGCTTAGCAAGCATTTTTTTCAGTCTTTCCTCAGTAGACAGCTCTGTTGARGTCTCCTAAGTGTTCTCTGCATTTGTTTGCAGCATTTCTGGACAAACCAGACACRTTCTGTCACTTATGACCCAAACGAGTGGAATAAAACATGTTCCTGAGCAAACTGCTCTTGCTAGAATATCTCTAAGTATTTGTCTTATTTTTTACAGGACTTCAGTAGATATTTGATTCTCTTTGGTTCCTGGATAGAGTCCAGCTGCACTCTACAGTGGCTGTCTTTTAGGATTTCAGGCCTTTTGGAAGTGCCCAAACTCCATCTTGACACCTGCTCAGAGGAACACAATTCACTGGCAAGGGAAAAGATGCTTCTTCAAGTATGCATWTTTTTTTTCCATCCAGGAAAATCTTTGCTGAGGATTGAGTTCCTGTGGAGAACACATTTTTTTGTTTGCTTTATGTGAACTTGGATTTGAAGCCAGTGTCTCAGACAGAGTTTTATTCAAGCCATACTTTGCAGAGGCAGGTAGGTTGGTTGCATTTACCTCAGCTGCTCTTCCCATTAAAGTCTCATATTCAGGGTCCATCTCTTGCCCTGGCAGTGACCAGGCTGGGGAGGAAGCCTCAAAGTTCCATTCCTACAAACTGCTTTTTCAAATTGGCCTCAGTGTGAATGTGAATATCCTGATACTTTCCCCAGGGGGAGTTCAACTTACACCTGAGCCAGGTGTGTAAGGGAGGACACTGAGGTGGTGAAAAACATTATCCCACCTCACAGGGTCTGCTCCTCTTATCTCCCCTATCTGCTCTGAACCCAGAGCTAAGCAAAGGGCAGTTTGTTGTGCTCATCCTCCCGAGGTGGGTGATGAAAATATCTGAAATTTCAGAAAATATCTGAACCCCCTCAGCCCCAGGGCTGTTCTTATGATCAGAGGTTTGTCCACCACACATCCAAAACCTCTCCTTCCCTTTGGCCTGGCCTCAGCAAAGCACCAAATGAATGCTGGCATTGCAGTCTCTCACAGTTACAGGCAGGTAACTCAGCCTGGCATTGGGCATGCCATGTTAAAAGGGCAGCTGYAGCCTGTCTAGGGTGAACATTTCCAGGGTAAAAGGAAGAATCTACCCCAGTCTTTTAAAAACAAATTTGGGCAGGACAAAAGAAAACCACTTCATAAAGATCCACTTTGCTTTGGGAATGAGATGAACATGAAGATGAARTTCTTCCAAGGTTTGAACTTTTTTTTGTTYGGCTCTAAGGATATGGACAACTAAYCTGAGTTACTCTAGAAAAATAAACCCTTCTGAAAATGGTTCAAACTCCACTTAAAACAGGGWCAGAAGACCACCAGAGAGAGGTGAGAGAAAATGGAAAATGTTGCTGCTCTTTGAAGGCAGCAGAATGTTGGCAGTGTGATTTCCCCCCTCTGTTGACTAAACTGGTTTGAGTCTCACATTTTCAAACATCAATCACCACACCATCACTGCATCAGRAAGAACTTACCATTGGCAGCTGTTACTGAGGAGACACATTTTTTGTGTGAAGGTTGTGTCACTGCAGGCTATAAAATACCTATGAAACACCTTGTTCTTTAAAAAGAGGGAAAAAAGTCTCAATAAAAAGATATGCACCTGATAATAGCAGTAAAGTCAGTGTTCCTTAGCTTTTGAAAAYCTAAGAGCTTAAAATCCATCTCATGAGATTGCCAACTGCTGTAGTATATCTGAAAATTCAAATATAGAAAGTACAAAGTGGTGTTTCCTCAGCAAGCCTTACTGGGGCACCACATCTGATGCGTTTATGGTGTTACAAAAGGAGTTGTAGAGAAAGACAGAGCTCAAGTTCGTGTGCAGCTGGGTTTTGCAAGAAATGCATGAAATCTGCACATAGCTATGATCTACTCAGTGCCACAGACAGGATGAAAGCAAATAATTATAGATCCACGTGTTAGAATTTCTGTGTTAGCTGCTCTGAGCCTGGGAKATCCATTTCAGAAGTAACAGCTTTCCTCCTTTCTCAGCATCAGAATAAATGATGCTGGAATTCTCCTAAACCACCACCAGCATAAATTTTGACCAGACTAATTAGTTTCATATTAGTACAAATAAGGAGTAACACAATTGCAATTAGATCTGCTACACTGGCTTTGGGATAGAAACCTGATTAGAAGGTAATGAAACATATCTTAGAATAAACAATTAGAAATTTAACACAAGCTTCTTYCTGTCTCCCTGCTTGTTTCCCCTGTGAAATCAGGGGCTGTGATGGGATGTCTGAGGTGCAGTTTTGTAACCTCCCCTTTACCACTGCTGACAATGCACCAGCAAAGCAACTCTTTTCCTTTCTTTGGCACCAGTTCGTTCAGTCCTATTTCATCCCCAGACCTAGAGGTGATAATATTTCTGTGATATTGTCAGGACATGCCTCAGATGATTCACACAGGTAATTTCAAGTAAGAACCCAGAAAACACAGCTGTAGCATGCATTTGATAAATGCTACTCTGCTTAGAACAGCTGTGACAGCAGTTTAATTTCAGGCAGTTTTAAGCACCATGCTGCCATCATTTACCAGAATTTCTCCCGAAAAAACCTAAGCTACTCTAAATCAGACTCTGAATTTCAAAAGGAAAGCTCTTACTGTGCAGACTTGTAGGTTTGATCTCAAATACATGCACTGGTGTGCAGMACCTGCAGATTGCAGACACGAGGTTAGGAGGCCCTCAGTGGCTGGGGACAAGAGGGATGCATTTCATTTCTCCATAAAAGAAGAGGGAATTTCCTTCCCAGTGCTTCAGAACTGTGCCCCTATTCTTACCAGCCCAGGAACCTCAGGAATTGCCACTTTTAGTGCAGTCTAATGGAGGAGTGAGCCCAAGGATTCACAGCAGCACAGCTTTGGAAGAGGCTCCACAAGAAGAAAAGGGAGAATGGACAAAAGAAGTGTGTCTGTTAAAAACCAGACACACTTGGAATTCCTCAATGTAATCTCAGCAAAGGCACCTGCTGATAGGAGGGTGCCTGAATTGGCTGTGCAGGACACATGAAAGTCTATCATGTCCCTGTAGTAATAATATGCTTTTGTAGATTCATTTTCAGATACAATATTCCTCATAAGAAGTAGTCAAAAAATGAACTATTGATACARTGGCAACATAATAATTTTTCATCTAAACTTTTACGTTTTTCAGTTTCACTGAGTGATTCTTTATTTGAAGGRATGTTGACTGTAATTCCATCATTAATTAGTTCCTCATTATGTACAGTTCTGACAATAAYCTTTAATTGTACAAAGAAGGATATTTCAGGTACTGAGGTAAATGAAAGCAGTTTCTCTTAAGTGAACATTTTCTTCTTTGGCAATAGGATTACCAGAAGTGTAACTCACACTTATGCAGATAATATGACAATATTTTAATGCATGTATAATGTAATTAAATACATAAATATTTATGTGTGCAATTAAAAGCAATTAGGGCCCAGAGGCGTTTACTTCTATGTAACAGGCAGAGCATTTTCAAGCCTCTGCTGTGCTTCCTTGTTTACTTATTTATACTCAGAGAAAGGAAGTGGTGAGGCTGACTCGCTGAGACCTCTCAGAGCAGAGACCATTTTGTACCAGAGGAAGCTGTGTCTCTCTGGAACCWACTCACAGCATAATTTCAATTGACCAGAACAGTTCCTTGACAGAAGCAGCTGGAGGCTGGGCAAAGAATTCCTTGGGGTGGCCACAGAGGGGGAATCCATGGCTGTGTCATTGGCAGCAGGGCTGTGAACACTCCTGGGTGCTCTGGGGAGAAAACCAAGCATGGACCTGCGGAACCTCCCCTACCGCTCCGACGTGCTCACCTGGGACCCAGATGACTTAGCAGAATATTTCAGGACGGTGAGTTTGGCTCTGTTTTGTCTTCATCTGATGGAGGAGCAAACTGCTGGAGCATTGGTTGGGCTATATTCAGGTATTTTATAATAGGCAAAGCTCGCTGCTGAACTAAAAGCAAAACCGCTGTCAAACGCGGAGCTGAGCTCAACTGGTCAGCGAAAACGAATCTTGAAAGGGATTTTTAAATTGGGTATAAGAGAAACTTGTGGCTTAGTTAGAGAAAATAAACAGGTTGCTACAATGCTTGTTGGTGTAACACACGTTAACAGCTGTGGAAGGCACTAAGGCGTGAAGATTACAAATTTTCTGTTTCGTCTTCAATGATTTTCAGAAGTGATATTTTTTTCCAAATTGCTGGGTGTAACAAAGAACCTCTGAATGTCTTTGTTCATCACATCCATGGCTACACTTGTAAAACTTGGCACACCTTGGGCTTAATTTTGAAATAATGTGAAGTTTGTTTTTTTTCCTATAACTCTGTGAGAGTCTAATCTGGGGAGTTGAGGCAAGTTTGATAGTAGAATGCAGAACTACTTAATAAAGATGAGCAGATCAAACATAGAATCTGTGTCTGCCAAATCTCCAGGGAAGTGAAACTGCCAACCACTTACAAGCCCCTAATTTTAGGGTGCGGGAGTTGGTGGCACAGGAAAGTGAAACCAAAAACTGGTGATGGAACAGATGAGATCATTATCAACAGGTAACTTCAGACAAATACGAAAAACATTACAACAGTGATGCAGAGGGAAGTTGGACCATCATTTCCAAGAAATTAGGAAGGAAAAAACAGCTTTCTGAAAGATCTGATAGTAATATTCTGAACAGTGACAAAACTGTAACTTCTACCATAACTGAATGCACATTTATGTGTAGTGCCTCCCTTCTAGTGATCAAGACACTCTCCAGAAGGAGATAATGGCATTCCACTCTTGGGGAGTTAATCAGGGCAAAAGCTGTTTAAGTAATCTAAAATATCTGGTTAAGACAAGAATGTCAGCCCAAGTCAGCCAGCTCTGGGCACCTGTCACAAGTGACCAGATCTTATCCCTGAGATAAAATCAGAGAATGTTATATACTCAGAGATATATAAACTCTGAGATATTATCTCTGAGATAAACTCAGAGAATGAATGAACTCAGTTTTCAAATAATTTCAGATTTTTTATTTTTAGAAAAAGCAAAGATAATAATATTTGGGATAGTACAAGGTTGATTTTTAATAGCTAAACAGCATTTTTAAATCAATGACTTTGAGACTCAGATTAGATCTCAGTCACAGTAATATGTTGCTTCCCTCTGCATACAGACTTGTGCTGGTAAAATCACAATAGCATTCACTGTAGGAAAGAAATTATTTACAGGTTTAAGTCTTCAGTCTGCACAGAAGTTTTAATCTGTATCCTAAAATATTTACCAGAGTTAGGTCTGTTCCTTCATATGAATAACTGAAGGTGGCTCCTAAAGTTATCCTCTCTGCTGTTGGGTTGTTTCCAGGATCCGTACCCCAAGTTACAATGTTACACCTTAAAATGAAAAATGAGATAGGACAACAAAGGACATAAAAATCTCTCTAATTTCTCTGCTTTAGGGGAGCTATCCCAGCAGCACAGGGTCGTGTGTCTGCAGAACTTTCACTGGCTGAAGTTTCAGACAGAATAGAAGTCATTCCTTTGTCTCAAAGTCTCCAAAAGTCGCTTTGTCTGCCTGCTCTTTGGGCTCCTTCTGATATGGACCTGACCAACTTGAAACAGATCAAAAATATAAATTGTGTTCTTACATTATGCTATTACTGCTTAAATTAAAAAAAAAAAACAAAAAACAAAAACAAAACAAAAAACCCAACCCAACCAACCAACCAAAAACCAAACAAACAACAAAAAACCCAACCCCCCCCCCAAACCAAACTTAGGACAACTGTTGGAAATGTTTAAAAGTTGTGTTCTTGCTTTGTGGTCAGCCTGTACATGAGCAGCTTCTAAATAGCATATCCTTGTCCTAAATGCTACTGGAAATCATAATACTGTGGGAAAGCTTTACAAATATTGTAGATAATTTCCAGGATTAACAAGTGAGATTTCCATCCAGAAGTGAAAGCTTTTTGAGCACAACAATGAATTCTGTGACTGGGATCAGTCAGCTTTAGTATTCCTGGATAATAGGGTTTTTGCTCTACTTCTGCAGCTGCTCATCCCAGTCAGTACCACAATAATCCATTTTTTCAGATATTTCTTTGGGCCTGGCAACTGCGAGGTGCTTTGTAAATGTGAGGAATAATGTGTCCCTAAATGGATGAAAACCTTGAAGTTCACTGAAGGATGTCTGTCATAAAAATCCATGTTTATGGGACAAAATGAGCCATTTAGGCAGGCCACAGCATACAAAAAAGTATCTTGAAACCATCTACTCAAAGCCAGACATATGTTTAAGTGTCTTAATTGATTCTTATAGTTAAGGGTGCAATAATCATCTTCTTCTCACTGGCAGCTRAAGTACAAGGACTGTGAGAAAGTCGTGAGGAAGCACAGCATAAATGGACAAAGGTTTTTGGTAAGTGGAGCTGTAAAATTCCTTCCTRCAAAATTCCAACCAAGTGATGCTTCTGACTCCTCCTTATTTTGCTCTGGCAGATGGAGAGGCACCTCCCAGGTGGTTACTGAGGTATAAATAAGGGAGGTAAAATGTTTTTGCTAAAATCAGCCAGACAACTTTGTTTAAATATGGAATGCTGGGAGCCCCAAGCATGTTGTTCAATATGAATATTTTTAGTATTTTTTAAACTGACAAGGAAGTTCTATAAACCAATAATCTTGTCTTGAATTCTTGAATATAGAAAGTTCTTGTTTTCAAATATCAWGTATAGAAAACCCACATTTATTTATTATCCTCTCATACTCAAGACACAGCCCTGCTCAGAATGACTGGCCTTGCATTGGAATAACTCCTTCATTCCTCTATAGATAAAATTAGATTTCTTCTGTAGCAATACACAAAAGCACTAAAGTTTAAGAGCATCAAAACTAGTAAGCAAAGTCTCAGTGGATTTAAATCAACATTGTTCTAGGCTTGGCTTAATTTTAGAAAAAAAGCTGATAACTTCCACTGACATAGCAGCTCTTTCCAGGTCTTAAATTCACATCCATGAAGATGTGTATTACTGCTTTTTACTTTAATTTTCAAATATTCAGCATTTTATTTCCCCAGAAGTAATAATTTTGTTCTATTTAATAAGTCAYAGAGGGGAGATCTCTGCATACCTCTTCTAAAGTTTTGTATTTTTCATTTACTTGTCCTAATATTCAGTTTTTTGACATTTCATTGAAACAAAACGTAAAATTTTTCGAGCCCATGTTGTAGGAACAGGATTTCCCCCTCCCTGCTGCTGGAGAGTGCAGTCAGCATTATTCAGATGTGCCATGGGATTTATCCTCCCAGCCCCCAGGAGATCTCAGCTCAAGCACTGAGGAGCTGTGCCTGGAGTGGGACTTCTGCCTCTGGAAGCACAGTGACATTCTGGGAGTTTGTGAGGTGCAAATAGAAAGTGCAACAATGTGTGATTTCTGAGGGATTTTTGTGATTTTCTATTATTTCCAGAGTGTTTCTGTAATTAGCTCAGGTTGCAGCAGCTCTTCAGATGTATCCCAGCAGATTTGAAGGATGTTTCCTACTGAGCAAGCCAAGCAGCTGCTCACCTCTGCTCAGACTCTTTTTAAGCTCCTGAATTACTTGGCAATTGTATAATGGGAAAAAAAAAAAAAGGAAAAGGTTCACTTGTTAAACAGAACCACAGAGGAAGATGTCCAGTAAAATATTCCAGAGTACAAAGCAACCTGGAAAAAATTTGCTTCTCTCTATGAATGGTTTTCCTAAGAAACATCTTTTTACACAGGAGCAGCTGCTCAGGCTGAGTGTCTGCTGGGTTTGTAGCTATTGTCAGATCTACATGATAAACCTGCTGTAAAAATGTTGCTCTAAAATTAATCAGAATAACATCCTAATTTCAGAGTSTCCTCTCTGTGTCCACTGGCTACCACAAGGGATGCAGTGGGGATAAAACCAAAGGGGTTCCATGTAACTTATTCTAATAAAATTCTCTATTATTTAAAACAGAAATGTGGCCCTTGTAAAAGAGGTTATATCTTTAATATTTGTCAGGTTTATCACCAGAATAGAACTCCAGAGAGAAGCTTAAAAAGCCTTTAGAAAAAATATGATTCTTCAGGAAGTATTGCAGTACATTTCCATAAGAGCAGCACATTTAGCCTGTGTTTCACTCCTCCCAGAGGCAAAATAGTGTGGAAAAATAGAGATAGGATTTGTTCTGTCCTTTGACACTGACAGCTTTGTGAACCAATGTCTAATTAGAAACCTATTGCTACCAGTAAAAAAGACAAAAAGAACCAGACTGTCATCCCTGTTCCAAAGAGAATTCACGAAGCTTGGGATTAACTAAASAAAACACTAAATCAACAAAATCCAAACTCTTCATAATGCCTGAATCTGTCCCAAGTGTGGGCTTGCACATGCTGGAGGAAGAGAAGGGAGGACTGCAGGAGCATCAGGGAAGGTTTCCAGAGAGCCCATCTCAGTGAGGGGAACCTCAGCCCAGGGGCTGTGTTGTGGCTGAGGGGGAACAAACATCCTCCCCTGTCCYTGCTTCTGGAAGGATTTTTTAGGCTTTCAAGGCTGCTTTTAAGTCCAAGGAGTTTTCTAGCTCTGTGTCCCCTAGAACATTTGATTTTTCATGTACTCTGTTGCAGATAAGGTTCTTAGAACAGCCAAAGGTTCTGTATTTTAAAATCTGCAGTTCTCCCCTCAAATTTTGCAATCATGCACAATCTTGCCTAATTTCACTGTGCAGACAGGAAGGAATTCAATGTACCTGGCTTCTGAAGTTATACATAAATACCACATGAATTCATGCCACATTTTGAATAAATGTGTCTGACTGACTTGGATCAGTCACTGGGTGTTCCATGGACAATTTTGTCACATATCCCCTGTGTTTCCTTTCCAGAACATGTCTGAAAATGATATTCAGAAATTCCCAAAGCTCAGAGTGCCGTAAGTAAAGTCAAAGTATTTTATAGTTTAAAATTATTCAAGCTGTTTTGCACTGAAGTCTCATAGGAAATATCAGGCAAATGATTTGTGAGTGATGAGTTAGGGACTTGTTTATTGGAGTGCACTGAGAGAAAAAGAAGAATATTCCAAAATAAAATGAATGTTGTCATGACTGCTCAAGCAAAATGATACAATACAAGGAGATGGTCTGGGGGATGCTCAAAAGAACTTGTGCATAAATCCTTTGACTGACAGCAGCTCCATAAAGGTTAAACTTTCATGCAAGTATTACCTTTGAAGTATGGCTTAACTGTTCACTGCTTAACTGTTGACTTTAACTTAAAGGAGAAAAAAAGTCAGTTATGTCCACAACAGCTGAGGATTTGAAATTATTTTCATGTGCTTTAGGTGGGTGTTCAAAAGAAATCAGTCTGGACCATGTGATTCAATGTTCAATAGCTTTTCTCAGCCTCTGTGGATTAGGCCTTGAAAAAGTTTCCAATTCATCTCAACAGCTTCCATATTTCATAGAAGTTACTTAATGAAGAAAAACAATCCCATTAAGTCAATCCTGAGTAGAAGAAATTGGCTTCTTCTAATATTTAATAGTGAAAAATGAAGGATTTTATTTTGCTATGAGTTCTCTGCTACCTATTTAAGCTGGAGGTTAGAAGGCTTCTAATTATGAGACACGTGGAGCTCTTTAAGCTCTCCTTAAAAAGCTCTTTTTTAAGGAGAGAGAAAAAAAAAAGGAATTCAAGCTGTTCCAGCATGGCTGTGTCTTTGTTGCTCATTTCCCAGTTCCAGACTCCCTCCCTTCATGGATATCTCGATTTTGCTACACAAGCTACCAATTGCTTTGCCTTTTCAGCTGCATCAGAGCTTGTAGAAGGTGCTTTGAGAAAGACAAGAATATTGAAAAATTTTGTGCTCATAGGTGAGCTGGTGGGAAGAGCTGAACCCAGCAGGACACCCTTGTTCAGAGCAGATATGAAGGACTGAATTTAAAAGCCTTGGATGGGACATATTTCTTCAAATCACATCTATATTTTCACACAATAAATATCCTGATAATAGGGGTTGGTGGTATACAATATGTTAGTAAGGAGGTCCAGATATTATTTAAAGAAGATGCTCTGATGTCTCAGAATTTCTGAACTCACTTTCAATTAAAAGAAACATTTAACGGTGTTGACGACAGACCAGATTGTCTGTGACACACTCATCTAACCATACTGTAGAACTTGTAATTCTCTGGTAATTTGTCCCACCTTAGCAGTCCTTTGGCAGAATTACCTCTTGTTCTCATTGTCTGAACTTTTAATATTGAGAACTTCTGGTGATTTCCTTTCAAATTCGTGACAGAAAAGTAGTCAGTGGATGGTCTAATAAACTCAGACATACCAGAGATATTGATGCCACAGGTGAATCATTAAAATGAAATCTAACCATGTGGAGTTGCTTCTACCTCCTCATCAAACCCATTGATGCCTCAAAGTTTGATTTTCYCACCCTAGAAAAAGTGAACAGCCCTTTTTATACGGGTATTCTGGGTTTCTCATGTGTTACAGCCCAGCAGAAACTGAACAGCCTTTTCACTCAGATCTTTTGGATTTCTCAACCAGAAGAGAATTTGAAATTAAGAGCTTCAAAAGAAGAGTAAATCTTGGTGCACAGCTTGAGGAACTGAATAAATAATTAGATATTTCAATCTGAAGGAAGTTTTTCATACTTACAAACAAGCAAAATATTCACTGGAATATGGTGATTATACATGCAGAAAGGTCCTCCATGTAATGGCAGCATTTAAAACAAGAATTTAGAGCTTTACTAGGGAAGAGAACTGGTTCTCAGTAAAAACAATCAACCAACCAACCAACTACCAAAAAACCCCAGCAACAACATTAAACCAAAAATCCACTTAACCCCAAAACAACCRTCCAGGAGAGAATTAATGGGCAGAAGAATCTGCCATTTTATTAAACATTAATTTCTTTACTTCAGAACCTCCACACCCTCATTGAAACTCAAAGTGGTGATTTCTGCTAGAACACATTCACACTTTTGTATCATAATGCAAACCTCAGCTGCTTGTAGCAAGAGTTCTTCTACAAGCTGAAAGAGGCACTAGGATATTATATTTATACTACCTGATACTTAATAGCAGAGCTAAAACCTGAGCATTCCCTGCAAAAAGCTTAATAGAAACAGCAGGTGTTACAGCCCTGGCCAGTGACCAAATGAAGAAAAGCTACATTAACAAGAGAGATTGTTCCTCAGTAAATTTAGCAGGAATATTTTGACCTACATGGAGCCAGCACCTGGAATCACACAAGGTTTGCAAAGCCCAGACTGCATCTGTACAGGGCTCCTGAGCTGGGCGTGTGGGCTTGCTAAAGGTGCTCAGGGTTTGAACAGAACTGTGCCATTATTGGGGGATGATTCTGTGACTTTTCAAGAATCAAAAGTAGGTCACAGGTGTCATTACAAACAAGGTATGACAGGTCATTTCCTGAATCTAATTGTAAAACTCTACAACCTTCTGTTATTACTAATGAATTAGTATTTTGAAATTTCATCTCTACCAGCCCTCTTACCAGTGCACGTCTTCAGAAAACTTCTGGCTTCTTTATAAAAACCAAAAAACCACAAATTTAAGCACTATTTTGAAAATGAAAATACTTTAAAAATCTTTAGCACTCTCCACTGAAAGGGCTGAATTTTTCCTGGAAAACTTTGATTAAAAAGTTAATTTTAATACCACTATGTTTAGATACACACCTGAATCCTCACAAACAGCAGTCCTAAAAGAGAAACACTGGTGAGACAGGGAAGGGATTTAATGGATTTTATACAGAGTAGACAGTGACCATTTTGATTATAAATCTAATGAAGCAAGAGGCCAATTTACAGCTTAAAAGAAAAACAGAGTTTTGCTATTGCTCCTTAGCACTACTGCCAGTCAGAGAAAGTAATGAAGTTTTATATTTGTGGAGAACAAATTTGAGTCTTGCAAAATATTTTAAAGCACATTCAACAGAATGTTCCTTACTAACTGTGGTCAGAATTCATAAACAGAAAAAGCAAAGATTTCATAAAAATAATACTGGTGGTTAGTTGACACCTGAACCACGATATAAACACTGGAATTAGTCTGTCATTCCTATTGTTTACTATCTTGAGGGAAAAGGGTTCCAAATTTTCAAGATGCTGTTGATCCTTCTGGCTGTTCCAGTGGCAGGTTCATGGCAAACCTGAGATCTGGAATTTCCAGGCTTGTGGAAAAATCTTAAGGCATCACAGCACTCCAAAGTGTATCCCAGAGCACTCCAGAAATTTCCTGCAGCAGAAAGCTCATGATTGCACTCCTGGCCTCTGCCAGCTCAGTGTGACACAGCCAGAGCCTGCAAACATGGCACAGTCTGAAAGTCATTCTACTTTCAGAAGAGTAAAAGTGCAAACATAAAAATTGAGAAATCTGCACTTTCTCTATTAAAAAGGTAAAAGATGTCAGTGCATGTGCACACATGCTCTCAGCTGGGGTCTAAAGGTTGTGGCAAGGTTTAGAACAGAACTGGTGCTYGGTCTGCTTTGAAGTCAATAACACAGCATTGCATCTGCCCAGCAGAGTCTTCTCAAAGGCCAAACCAAAGACTTGGATCRCCAACTGTGCTTTTGACAGTGCTCAATATGCAACTGTGCAGCCTCCTGGCCCCAGAGGAATTTGRATTCACCTCTCTTACCCATCTTAAGCCCTTTGTCCCAATACATGTAGAGGGGATTCTACTCATGTGAACAGTATCTGCAGTTGAGTGAACTGAAGCCAGTTTTGGAGTCCTGCTTTGGGGGCTGGTTGTGTGGGTTTTTTTCAAAAATTTCAACTTCCTGCCAGTTTTAAGTTTAGCAACTGGTGGAGGAGGTAGAAAGAGAATGAGAAGTCTGAGTAACATTTTCTGCAAGTGCTGTTGCCTTATCCTCTCCTATCATCCACTCCCACAGCTCAGAGAGCAGTGTGGTTTTGGTACTTCCTTCCTCACAGGGTGACAGGCTCAGCTGCTCAGTGCACCAATCTTCCCTGAGAACGTTGCTTGTAAAGCCTGACCTTCCTAGAATTTGCTTTCTTCTAATAAACCCTCTGAGCTATTGGTTTGAAGCATTTCAAATAAACTAGAAGTAAAAGTTAGACACTGTATTTTAAGCATGATATGATTAATTTTTTGGCAGCAAGATAAGATGATCAACTTCTTCCTCTGAGTTTTTCCTCAAAAACCAGTTGGTGTAAATGCTCATAGCAGCCAGCCCAGGTTTAGTCCAGAAAGCTTCCAAACACTCAGGTCTCATTCACACCCAGGGAGGTCTGAACTCTAAGAACTATTAGCTCCAAAACCAGAGAACTTCATTTTACTTCTTTAGCTGAAAAAAAGAGTCTGAGACATGCGGAAAAATTCTCTGCCTCTTATATAGCAGGGAGAAAGCCACAGACAAATTCCATAACTCACTTTTTGACCAAAGCACTGATGTGTGCAGGGCACTGCTCACCCCAGGACATCTCCTGATGTCTCATCACATGGAATTTATTATTCACACAGCAACTTCCTTGTCCCCTGCAGCAAAAGGAAACAACACTGATGTTGGATGTTCCTCAATAAGAAATAATGACAATTCAGAATAGGATCATGGCTCATCCCAAGATTTCTTTGAAACAAAATAATCATAGAGGCAAACTTCATTAGTAGTAGAGCAGAATTCTGGTGTCTCAGTAGAATTAACCCTGTGAATCTCAGTAYTGACTGTGCTCCACTTGGAAAGATCTCTCCAGGCATAAAATTATAGCTTTTTGATATTCCATTAATATTTCTGCCRTGTCCTGAAAATGTCTTAAAACATGGAATGAGATCAGCCTTTCCCCTTCTCTGCTGGGGGATTGTTTGGCTGCAGAGGAAGGAACACAAAAAAGAATAGAGAAGAGTTTTAGGGAACATTTWATCCCTGGTTTTGCAGCCATAAACTCTGTTTTCCTGAAGCATTATTTGCTTTTTCCATGCAAAATCGTAGAAATGCCATGGCCATTATCTGAAGCAGTGTGATATCTACAACACTCAAAGATCCTAAAGCTTGCTAGGTTTAGTGTTTATTTTCAAACACAATCCAACAACATGAGGTTTTACCAAGGGAAAACCAGTCTAGTTTGTAGTTGGATATGCTTTAGCACAGCTTAGCAATATGATTATAAATTCAGTGTTTTTTCATATCGTAAATAATAATCATGAATTACCAGATTAAATTTAGCAATATACTGAGGGATACTCAGTATATAGATATATATAATTAATATATATTATTAATATATTAATATATTAATATATGCTATTAAGATATTATATAATATATAATATATTATATATTATATTATATGTATATATAATATATATAATCTATATTTTGCTCATATATATATATGAGAAACATATTGAGGGATAATGGTGAAGAAAATTATTTATTTGCTTTGACAAGTGATGTGTTTCAAGATTTTTTTTTAAACTATTTTTGTTTTTCTTTCCAATAGAATTGTGAGTAAATTAAGCCAAGAAATAAACAAAAATGAAGGGAGGCTCTCTTTCCTTCCAAAATGGTGAGTAAGACAACTCAGCTTTCTTCTTCAAAGCTTTCAGATCTTTTCTGGATTGGTTTTCATTTGATCAATAATGTCAGATCAGAATTGCAGCATGGAAATTCTATATAATAAAGCTCTGTTTCATTAATGCCATCTGATATCAAATCCCAAATGCTGAGTCCATGAACACCCCAGACACTTCTGCCATGTCCAGAACCAAGTAACATTTGCACATTTCCTGCAGTTTTCCACCTGAGCACATAGCCCTTAAGAAGGCCATRAAGCCTAGGCATATATTATTAATAAATTATCATTAATGCATTCCACAGATCTATACATCACTACACTCTTTAATTCTTAATATTTGTCACTGAATATAACATTCACAATAGAAGAAGAGCAAAAATTGCAAGAACATTCTATGAGAAAAGAACAATTTATGATCCTAATCAAGGAAAACCAAGTCCAGTCTACATAACATGGTTTTGCATCAGCTGATAACATGATTTTACACATTTCCATTCACTAGAATCCAAAACTAGAACTGAAAACTGTAAAAACCTTATTTGACCTTACATTTATGAACTTGACTTTGAAGTTTCTGGTTTTAGGTCTGGTAAATGTATTTACTGGGTCCCCTTGCTTCAAACCTGACTTCTCTGACTTCAGTTCTTCCTGAAACAGATTAGATTTTATTAGGATCCTCTATGTAAATATCAGCTAATGTGTTTTTGACATTTTGGGCAGAGTTAAACTCATCTATGTAAACTTCYTTCTATTGTGACAGTTAACTATTGCCTTTATTTGCAATAGAAGCATCAAACATTTAACAGAAAGAATTTATTTTTTGTATCTCTGTTGCAGGGCCCAAACACAAAAATCTCCAGAAAACACAGGTAAGTGAAYACTGGCAGACCCTAACAACAAAAAGTGTTTAAAAATATTAACATGTTAAATTAATACTTGCAGAGCAGAGTC
This sequence comes from Cardinalis cardinalis, assembly GCA_014549065.1. Taxonomy (NCBI): domain Eukaryota; kingdom Metazoa; phylum Chordata; class Aves; order Passeriformes; family Cardinalidae; genus Cardinalis; species Cardinalis cardinalis. The sequence continues at coordinate 943,028 of JACDOX010000032.1, forward strand.
AACAGAGGGGAGCAGGGTTAGGAACCAAAAATCCAAAACATAAATGAAAATACAGGACTGTAAAGAAGTTTCAAAAAAAGAAAAGSACAGATGCAGAACAATTAGTGAGAAAGTGTTTTTAAAGAGAAAAGATTGTGAAGGAAGGCAAGAGCAGAGAGTTTTACCTCAGAATAGTCAAAATGTCTTTATTTAACCCAATAAATTGTATCAGTGTTTATATATTTCTGTTCCAACATTTCCATCCCTTGCCTTTCCTCCTAGCAGCACTGTATTAGAGAGGGAAGCTGAGATTTAAAGAAAACCAAACCCTTCTTTTATGAAAGCTAAAATAGTCTTAAACAAGGAGGTAAGAAGTCTGGGCTCATTCTGAAAGCATTTTGTTTCAAATGATATAATTTAAATTGGAAGTGGCACAAACTTGAAGGGCCAGCACCCAGACTGTGTCACAGCAGGRCAGCTTTATCTTGGTTTTGAATCAGGATGTGCCCTCACCAGTGCCAGCCTGCCTCTGAAAGAACAGCTCCTGCCTGTGGCACAGCACTGAGGTCCAGAACTCACCGGGCACTTCTTGGGTTCATTCTCGTCCTGGTTCTCATGGTCACAATACAAAGCAACCCTCCATTTTCAGAAGGCTTCAGACCTATTTTTATTATAGCCTGCATGCTTTTTATACATTCTTACAAACCTCATAAGTTTACACTTTACTCATTGGTCAGGAGACAAACAAAGTGCTCATTGGAACAGGCAGYTGCAGGTTTCTCTTATTTCTCCTTCTTTCTTTCTTGGTTTCTGTGTCAACAACCTTGGGAGGAAATTCTTATTATTCTCKTATCAAACTTCTCTCTGGCTCACAGAAGTCACTGTAAAACCTCTCCCACACTTTCTGTCAAGTTGTTACATCTCTGACAAAGGTGTCCATGCTCAGAATTGTGTGGTTGTGTTCTTCCCACAGGGTATGCTCAGGATGATGGTGGCTGGTCTTCATTTGTGAGTATTTGGGTGAAGAAACCCCCTGGCTCTGGGGGCTCTCTGTTCCTGCCCTGGCTGCTTGGGCAGCACAGCTGGGGGAGGAAAAGCAGGAGCAGGAATGATGGGAGTGGCTGTATACAGATTTCCTCACTGAGAAAAGGTTCTCYCCAGAAATTCAGAATTGCTTTCCTATTGCCTTCCTGTAGCTCCCAGCCTAAAACCAGGTCTCCACAGAACCAAAGCTGAGTTTTACATGCCTGTTCCAAGCTCTTAAAAGAGGTGTCTAGAGGTGCAAGGTTGCTGTGTTATTCAATGGCAAATTCTTGCTATTTTATTCTCTAGAGCCAACTTGTTGAACAGTATTTTGTTTTAAAAAAGCCATTTAGCCTGCAGAAGTTCCTTTTGCCTTTTGGCATAGGAAATGCCTCAACAAGGTCTTTGGGTGAAACACCCACCCCAGCTGCTGATGCACAGCCTGAGTTTATGAAGATCTCTGAGGCTAACCAGTGCTAATGGCTTTTCTCCAAAAATAAGAGGGAGAGGCATTTTTAGAAGCCACTTGTTACTAAGTTCACAGGAGATGTGCTGCTATTCTGGGGGCACAAGAGATAAAAGTAACCACCTACAGAGCATGTGGGCTCTGTGCCAGTGCAGAGGACTCTGGAAATTCCAGCTGTGGTACCAGTGACAAATGGAAGGCTCTTTTTCTCCCAAGCCTTGGGAGATTGCACAGATGTGCAATGACCATATTGACACTGTCCCCTTATGAGGTCCTGCAAACGAGGCTGGTTTGGGTCAGGAGGACACCAAGACCCAAATCAGAGATCTCAGTTTTTATGAGTAATTTTCACAAGTAGGGTTGCATGCTGTAGAGGACACGTTAGAAAGCAAGAATGAATATCAGCAGCATCAACTGCTGCTCCATTGTGTTCCTGGGAACACTGGCTTGTTTGCTGGTGCCTTGGCTGTGCCCTAAAACACCTCATGCATTTCAGCAAACTTGCACCTTATCTTGACCTCCCACTGCACTCACTGTCATCACATGACATTTGTTTCCTATCTTAAGCCCCACTAATGCATTAGTGGAAAGTTTCTTCCTTTCCTTGTATTATTTCACCAGATTTTTTCCCCTCAAACTGGTTGTAAAAGTTTGGTATTTTCCAGAGTGAAAAATACCGCAGYGAAAGGCCACAAGGAACCTGATCTGCAGGGTTTAGTGTTCTCKTCCAGCATCCACTTTTTATGCTCATTTGCCAGGATGATGATGATGATGATGATTATGAAAGCCCTGATGAAGACCAGGAAAAGGAAGATGAGGCTGACTATGAATCACCAACAGAGGAGCCTGAGGAAGCAGAACATGACAGTGATGGCTATGAGCCACCTCCATCCAATAATGAAGAAGCACATCACAGTGTCATATTTCCTGCCAAGTCACTTCCAAGCAGCACAGATTATATAGGTAATTACTAGAAATTAAGTGCTATTAATAATTTACAAATGAGATTTTCCCATGTTATCAGCCACATTTTAGGTGGCTGATAATGGAATATAGAAGGTTTTTCCTTGAAGGTAACAGTGTAGTTCATAAGCAAGATTTAGTGACACAAACTTAGTGACTTTTAAAGTTACATTTTTTACTTTGGACAAGCTCTGTTGGAATAAAGATTAGTTTTGTGGGATGTGTGCATTATTGGGCCTTTGATCTGAACCTGTATGAAGTCACACACATGTAYAGGCTGCAGTAGCTTTAGCAGTGCAACCTTGGACAGAGCAGGTTGTCACAACATCAGCAAAAAAACTTTAGTGAAATTTTGGAAAAGAACAATCAGCTGTCCCTGCCTGTCCTTTCTGTTTTATGTCTGAATCCTCAGCAGCCTGGAGGTGTGGAGTCCCTTCAGGAGAACAAAGCTACCATTCAGATTGGCTGGTGTTTCACACACTGTGCTGCAGGGAATGAAATAAATCCTGTGGCCCAGAGCCTGGCAGGGGAGTCACCCCCACAGGGCCAGACCAGCCTGGAACTCCCAAYACAACTCACTGATCCTAAAGCTACTGCCAGGCAAATCCTACAGCACTGTCTTGATGATTTATTAGCTTCAGTAGCCAGATTCTTGTAAGGGCTCTTTATCATAAAGATTGAATGAGTATTAAATAATCAAACTCTGTTTAATTTGGGATTTTTGCTTTCTTTAGACAGACCTACAACAACCAGATCAGCACACCAGCCTCCACATCAGCCTCCAGTACCACCCCAGAGACCTGGCCCAGCCTCATTTGGGGGAAGAAGTGCTACTGTATGTTCCTGTCTTTATATCTCAACTATTTCCTATCCCTTCTTAGGAGTCCAAGTGTAGGGGCATTTTTATTCACCTAGTGTATGAAGAGGAAGCCATCAAAACAGGTTTGAACTCTGTTACAAGGTGGCTCAAGGAACAATTCAATTTCATGGGAGAAATATATTTCATTATTTTATATTCCTTCATTGATTCTTACACTGGAGATATACACCTACTTGTGAATGCCTCTCCCACAGAAATTATATATTTGTAAGAGATGCCTCTGTTTTGAAAACAAAGTTATGTTTTTCCAAGCAATACTTCTAACACTTGCCCAATTGAATTAGGACCACATAAAAGGTTAAGAGACTGTATAATCAGAACACTGACGACCAAGATTTGATTCCTTTTTTTCCCTGCTGTGAATACTACAAAACTGAAAGTTCTTGTGCTGTTGACAGCTGGCACCATAGGTTCAGTGTTTGCCGGAACAGATGCACACTAAACCTACCAATGTTTCCCCAAGTAAAGGTTTAGGATGTGATGGAGGGACTGATGCAGTGTCACAGAGATACAGCAGGGTTGCTGGAGCTCCTGTTCCTTTCCTTTGACAATACACATCCCCTTCCTGAGGAGACTTCCCACTGGAGTGTGGGAGGCACAGCAGATGGAGGCRATTCTGCATCCAACAAAAATCAATGATTTTGGTCATGCTTCAGGAGGGTGCCTGGCTCCCATCCTTCCTGCAGTGAGCAGAGACCTGCTCCTTGTGCTGTGCCACACAAGACTGGCAGATGAGCGTGGTGGAGTTAATRCACTCCAAACAGAAAGGTGAACACACATTTTAACCATTTGTGAAATATCTGTTCTAGCTGCCAGCTTTCCCTCCTCCACCAAGCCACAATGACTTGAGTAGAGACAGAAACATGAAGCCTTTGAAACGTGAGTACAGCTGCTGTTCTCTTTGTAAAGCCTTTTCCACAGATTGCAGCACTCCACTTCTTTCTCTTTTCCCTCAGTTCCACTCTCTTCTGSTATTCATACARGAGTCTGAATTGTTGTTTTAAGAACAACTCCCTGTACAACTGTACTCATAAAATTGTACTCATACAGGAGTCTAAATTGGTGTTTTAAGAACAACTGTACTCATACAATCGTACTCATTCAGGAGTCTGAATTGTTGTTTTAAGAAGTTACACCAGTTCTAATCTATGCAAAATAAATATATATTGACCTATATCAGCAAATGATCTTACACAGTTGTTGTGTTTAGCCCCAGCTCCTTCTATAGACAGAAGCACCAAACCCTCTCTGGATCGCCTTGCTCCCCCATATGAAAGAGAAARCCCAGGATCAGGTCAGTATTTGTTCACATTAATATCTCTGGGGTTGCTTTAATTACTGAAAATCATCAGCTTGTATATAATTAATGCAAAAGAACAAGGCTCAACCCAATGTAATCAAAGTAATCTGTTTATGAAGAAATGGTGTGAGCAGAGCTTACAAAGTGGGAGAGCTTACAAAGTGGGAGAGCTTACAAAGTGGGAGAGAAATTTGACGTAGAAAACAGCAACCCTGGGTCAGGCAGGTGAACAGAAATACATTATGAGAACCCTGTGCAATAAAGGTTTGATGCACACCTAAGTGCTGGAACAAGGAAATGTTCAGTAGGTTAAAGGAGGGAATCACCTTTGCATACAAAGGTAATGAAACTCTGCATACACTGCTGTAGGTAATGTGGCAACAGACTTAAAAGAAGGCTGAGAATTAATAAGATACAGARAAAAATGGCATTTCCTTCAGACCTGAAAACCACATTATACAAAGCATCTACAGATTTGACTCTACAGTTTTATTTACTGTCTAAACTCTTATCTGTTATATAATGGCAAGAAAGTATCCAGTAGTTCAAAGCTGAACCTTAGATAGTGTGATTGTGACACGTGCCATGTTGAAAATGTTTAAATTTCCCTTCAATCAGAGAGATTGAATTTTACCRTCACTTGCAAAGCCAAAACATTTTTCTGGCTTACATCTCAGGATATGAGCTCTTCAACCAGAMAGATTAACTTTCAATTTTATTCAAAACTCAATTATTTCATAGGAAGTTTAATTAATTAACTTCCATTTTTTTCTAAATGTAAGCTTTTGCTGTTTTCAGGGAAGAAGCCAGTCATTCCTGAGAAGGTAATTTTTTTTGTGATTATTGACAGTTTTTGCCTGTTTTGATACACTTACACATTCTCCTAACTATTCCTTGTTGTTTTGCAGCCTCTGGTTTCACAGCTAAGGTAAGATTTGTCCTCTGCAAATGATCCTCTCAYTGCCAGTATTCCCCAGTTATTTCTTAATAAGCAGCTTTTTGCCTTTATTTCATCATCTCACTCCTGCTTTAGATCCCTGGGAGAACAGTTAGCAATGATGCCAAAACCCCCTGTCCCATCAAGTGAGAGATATGAAAGAGGCAACCCACCTGCTCTAAGGAAGCAAAGCCCTGGAAAGTAAGTGCTCATTACACTGAAATTCAATAAAGGAGAAATGAAATTTAACAAAAATATGGACAAGCAACACAGGATGGTCTGATTTACTGGTACTGCATGACAGCAGGGTCTGTGGCTATCAAGGTTTTGGTTCATAAATATACACAGGATGTGCTTGAAGCTGCAGAAAGGTGTGAATGCAGAAAAACTCTCTCCAGTCATATCTGGAAGAGCCATTACGTGGGGCATGACTCACTCCCAAGCTGTRCAAAGATACAGATGATCCATGTTTTTTCCAGCAGAGCAAGTTCTTGCTCTAGGGAACATTCTTACATGAGTTTTKTTGCTGTTGTTTTAGGGTGTTAGAAAAGGAAAGCTGTACTTTCATCCCATTGATTTTATTAACCTGCAAAACTCCTTCTTAGCAGCCAGCAGCGTTTTCTAGCAGAGCTGCATCATTCCCCAGCACTTTCTAGACCACCTGGGGGCTGAACACTGACTGTACTTCAAACAAGAGCAGAAATAATTGAGATCTGCTAACCAGCCAGGATAATTGATCAGAGAAACAAAGCCTGATATCCTTATGATGTGCTCCAGCAGTTTTGTCAAATATTATATATAYGAGTTCAAGACTTGAAGACTAATGTTTCATCATTGTACAAGCTTGTTTTAAGCTTTCAATCAATTAATCAGACATTTTCCTTGTTGATAAAATCAAGATGGGCTAAGAACTAGAATAATGCATTAGATTATGGCTGAAAATTAGAACCTTAGATATTTTTGTGAGGAAAAAAAATGTTTCTGCATCCATTGGTCTTTAAATCTTGCTATAAATTCATGTTCTAGTGAAAATATGGCCTAATGCACATGAAGGGAATGAGTATTATTCCACCTACGATGAGTGTTTTGTTTCCCTTTCAGGCACAGTTGGCCACCACACAAGAAAAATGAAGTAAGTATAGTCTCAAAGCATATATTTTAAAGTACAGGGGTTACAGTAAAATTAAATACCTGTATAAACTAATAACACTGGAAAGGTAAACTAGTTTCTTTTATAAATTGTAAGGAATACTCATGGATCTTTCATGGCACATGGGGTGGTTTTGAACAGTTCTTCTGTGTCAAGCTCAGTTTGTTCCCTGAGAACTTTATCTTGGATAACAGGAAGAATAAGGCCAGAATTTCTTCTATGACATGGGAGAAGTGGTTTTGCTTAAAAAAGATTTGGGCTTCTGGGGATCTTTTCAGCTTAAGCTGATCTAAAAGTTTCACTTTCWGATAACTCTGAGAGTCTACACTTACTTGAAGGATTAAGGAAAGTTTATATCTCCTGAGAGTTTCTGACTATTTTAGGTCAAGATGCGTTATGGGACATCTACCACACATTTTGTTTAAAACTTTAAARCTTTAAAAACTTTAAAAATTATTTGGTGTTGCATGAAGACAACACTTCCAACATTTTAGAGGGAAGTGATGTTGTAGATATTAGATTCCCTGTATACTCAAAATTCAYCAATGTCCAGATTTTGTTTTGTAAAACATTCCTAAGAACTGTGCTATAATATGTTGCTAAGTTTTGTTTGTTTTTGTTTTTTTTTTCTCCCCAGGATGAAGAAGACAGTAAGTATTTCTACAGAGATTTTTCAAACTTGAAATCTTTCTTTGTCTTAGTTCTAAAAAAAAAAAAAAAGAAAAAAAAAGTAAAAAGGAAATTACTTCAGTTGTTTCCTTAGAGGCATTTCTGAAGTCAGGTGGCACCTTGATAGGCAGTAGAATTATTTTAAAGTGCCTGATGCAGATTGACATATCAAAGCCACAAACCCCAGGAAATCAATAGCTAATAGCTTCCTTCAGYCAGCCAGTTACCAGCCAGCAGGATTTCTTCTTTTGAAATACATTACATTAGAGAGATTTGTGTTCTGCACACAGCATCAAACAGCTGGAAACAGAAACCTGGTGTCTCCCAGTCCTCAGCAAACCCTGCTGGCACCAGGCTCTGTGCAATGTTAGTCACTTTTATGAACAGAAGCAGAACTTCTTCCATGTGCCACCAGTGTTTATAAACTACTGCAGAATGCTGATTTCTGAAGTTGAGTTGGTAAAGTGACTCCATCATTTGGCTAAGTCTCTGAATTATCACTGCCCCTAAGCCTCCATAAAGAATAAGGCTATTTAAGCTGTGCAGAGCACAGTTAACCTGTTCCACTCCTGCTAGTTCAGGTCTGAGGACACTGCAGAAAGAAAATGTTTTATTTCATACTGGGAGAAATCTCAGAATGATGCTCAAAAAGGTGATATCAACTCTGCTATTTAGAAGCAACATGACAGAAAACATGTACCACCTTCTGCAGTTAAGATACCTGAATTGTGGCTTATCCAAAACAGAACCTAGAAAATGTAAATGTTGCTCAAGCCAGTTCCAGTTTATTTTTAATTTTAATACCTACTTTTAAGTTCTCAGCTGACCATATGATTTTCCAGTCTGTAACTAACACATCAAGGACTGTCCATTGCATTATATTTATCTAACTAAACAGCAGTAAGGTGACAGAATTTCTTCATTCTACTTCATTTAAGAATATCTCRTGTAGGATTTCAGTTTCCTTCTCTTCCTCTCCACAGCTGCCCTGCAAAGACCAGTGCCACAGCTGTCTTTGCCCCCATACAGCTCCAATGCATTCCCACCCAAATCTCTCAAGCCTCCACCTAAGCCAGGATCCAACAGCATTCCTGCTGCAGAAAGGTYTGTTTCACCATTATGGGTCATTCCTTTTGAATCTCAGTCTCTTGCTAGTTCATTACTGAGCCTGTGCCTCTACGAAATGCTAATTAGTGCTGTTCCTACTATCCAGGAGAATCCTTTATAGAATTGAAGCTCTGTATMAGTGGAGCAGAGAGTGTACATCAGGCAATGAAGAAAAAACCATGAATCTCTCTGCTTTATGGCAAGGAAGTTTTTTAAACTGATGCCTTGGAGTGGCCACCTAGAACAGAGGCTGGRCAAGATTAAGAGGGTAAAAGCAGGTATTTATTGAAGGCCTTTAATAGGTACACCTTGGGCAGTCAAAAGCCTCTGAGGGGCTACACCCAGGATTGAAGATGGTCATGAGTTTTTTAGACAATTTTAAGTTTGGTTCATTTACATATCAGGGGTTAATCCTCCAATTACAGCTYCARGTAGTGAAGAAATTTACTCCAAGTTATCCCCCTCAATTCACTGYTGTTTACATCTCTGGGGCCTGAGACAGTGAGGTGTCCCTGAGTTCCAGGCCTAGAGAGGAATTGTTTTATCTCAATGAAATGGGAGAACAGCAGCTGACAGGCCATGGAGTTTTAGAGCTGTACTCTAAAGCAGTGCAGGATCTCAAAAATTGAAAAGCTAAATCCTAAGGCATCAAGACCCTGCACTGTAGAAGGCTTCCATTCTTGAGACACCCATTGCTCTCCCATTGCTTGCAATGTCCATAAGAATGACCASTCCTTTTGGGAGGGGATCATCTCCTACAAAACTAGGCAGGATTCAGGACAAAGGAGTCCTGCACACTCTAGGATCCCTTAAGTGTTAGAGCTACAACTCCTCACACTTCAAAACTAAAAATCTCCACAGCCCTGGTTGTCTGGAATTGAAYTGGAAAGAATTTCACCTCTCTTTTACTAAATTTTGCTCTAATGGTTGGTAATTTGTATTTAAAACTGTGAACCTTGCCRCAATTTCTCCCAGCTTTAACTTACAAATATTTGATTGTTATGCCTGCACTTGCTAGACAGAAGACCCCCTAACTAAATTTTGATTTCTGATGTACCGTGCAACAGAGTTAGACTTTGATGACTTAGAGTGGGCTCCTTGAGTCCACGTCTGATGCACATTTTCTAATATCTGTATTTTTTTAATGGCTCTTTGATGAATTCCTCACATTTACCATCATTCTCTGGAACTGCTGACACCAAAACAAATACTGCAGTAGCAATAGCAAGGTCATATGCAAATTGAACTATTCCTATGATGAACACTTCTGCTTATACTCAAAGAGCATTGCCAAATTTTGCTGTAGCAGAGGCCCCCAGGCTGACTGATTCTCTCCCATAAATCAAGTCATGATAGGGTGTTTTTGTTGTGCAAACAAAATTAGCATATTTATCTCAGAGCCTTTTTAACAGCTCATTTAAGCAGAAGAGAAATATGAAGAGTAAAGGAAAGAAGTGCAGGCAATTTGTTCTCAATTAGGTGAAGAAACAAAAAAAAGCCCCAGAAATTGAAGAGTGAGACTCCATTTTGAGCAGTTTTGGATGTTGGTTGAGGTTGGCAGAGATCTCTGGATGTCTTCTGGTCCAACCCCCTACCCAGGCAAGGTCACCTTGAACAGGCTGCCTGGTACCACATCMAGATAGCATCTGAATGTCTCCAAGGAAAGAGAGATTCCACAACACTCTTGGCAACCTGCTCCAGTGCCTGCTTGCCCTCACATTAAAAAACGTTTCCTGATGTTCAGAGGGAACCTCTGGTCTTGTGACAGGGCACTAGTGAAAAGAGCCTGGCTCTCCCTTCAGATATTTATGTACTTTAAAAGGTCCCTCCTGAGCTTTTTCAGCTTCCWGCTCCCTCAGCCTTTCCTCATGTGGGAGATGCCCCAGTTCCTGATGTTGCTGGCCCTTCCCAGCTTGCAACATAAATGTGAAGCTGCATTTTTATCAACAATGTTACAGAAGCTGCAAGAATAATAACTCTGTAAGTGGAACCCCGCAGCGAGAGAGGYGTGGAGAGCTGCTCCCTGTGCTTGCTGCTCTGGGGAAGGACAGAGCCATTCCCTGTGGAAACTCCTCAAGCTCAATGCTCTCCTGCTTTGATCCTGCTACAGAAGTCTCTGTGGCCTTTACTGATTACCTTATTGCCAGATACTGAGGTCCAGGAAACTTAAAGGTGGATCCACGTACACAAAAAGAAGGAAAGAAAAACAAAAAGAAGAAAAGAGAAGGCTCTCCTCAGCCTGCACAGCTCTCTAGGGGCTCTCACATTCTGTAAAACAGGCACAAAGTCCAGATCAGGCAATCAGAGCAYAGAAATGTTGTATTTATACTGACTACTCTTTTTTTTAAACAGTGCTAGAAACCTGTCTGCAACTGGCTCTCTACCACCACGCTTCCATCCAGGTTTGTATCCTACATCCTTACATTGTTTTTCTTGTTTAAGTGAATGAAAGTTGAAAGATAGTTTCAGTGCAGTCAATATAAAAGCTTTTTTTCCTATGGATGTTTCTGCTTGGACTGGCTACAGACAACTATCAAGTTCCTGAAAGGCATCTTGTGTATCTTACTTAGTCTGAATCAAAGACTTGGGGCTTTTTTTTCCCCATGAAGTTTGGGCTTCCTGCCTAGTTCAACCAGTGTCAAAACTCCATAAAACCATCCTTTTCTGTWCAGTACTGAGAGCTGACCTACACAAATCACTGTGGTATGCCAATACTCCCCAAAAAGGTTAGCAAATGCTTTTCATGTGAAATACACTCCATATTTATCTTGTAAGGAAAAAAGAATAAAGAAAACGTAGACATCAATTGCTTTACAGGTCATTTTTTTTGCACATGATAACAGCTSTCAATGTCCTACAGCGACATTTTTTACTTTCTAATTGCTGAGAAGGCAAGGATTGCAAAGAGACAATGTTACTTCTGTCTCTAAAGAAACCAAGATGCTCTCAAGTGAGTAACTGTGGTACAGAAACTGATAAAATGTCACCTCTATTTCAAGTTCATTTGTTTTTATGGAGATCTGAACCACAAGAGCTCAGTTAAATTCCCTGTGCACCAAGGATGGAATTATGTAAAGAACCTAGYTCTCATAGAGAAGCCTAAATCTGATTTCAAATTATTTCTAGATGTCTCAGTACCAGGATGTTGTATTGCACTAAATAGTTATTTAGTTGTTTGCACTGGGTGTTTGGTAATTTGCACTGTTCACATGATTTTTATTTACACCAGGGTAATACAAATACTTTATGCTTCATAAAATCAAGATCCTACACCCTGGGTGCACAGATGAAATTATTTTCTTGGTTTTAACATTGTTTTTTCTACTTTTGTACCTYTGAAGGCAGCAACAGCAGATCTCCTTCCAGAGGCCCAGCTGACATGAGACCTCCATTGCCAGTTCCTAGCAGACAGACTGTTCACCAGGCAAACACGGAGCAAGATGAGGTACAAAACATGAACCATAACTGTAAAGACACCAAGTTTTCTGGTTTTGAGAGACAACACCTCTCAAAGTTGTTTTTCCAGTCACTGTCAGGACACTACTGAGTGCTTTCAGTTTCCTTTTCTGTGTCAAACTGCAGTGCCTTATTTTGTCCTCATCAAGAAAAACAACAGTAGTTGAACCCCAAAAGAGCAAAATAAGAAAAATACTTGTTTTCTGGATTACTTGTTTTGCACAACTGCCTTCAAGTAGTATCAAACTTTCAGTTCTCCTTCCACAAAACTTTGATCAGTAAAGGACTCACTCTTTTAAGTGCATTTTCACTACACATTTCCTCTAATAAAACAAGTTTAGAGCAAACCACTCATGGTGATAACATTGCTGGGCAATCATAAATAGTGCATTCACAGGAAGTCTGCACTGATGTGTCAGATGGTAGCTAAAAAACCAACAGACAGATGAAGGCAAAGGATGCCTTTGTGCCTAGTGTCCAGGGAGACAAAAAAGATCATAAAAAGAACATAAAAGAAATCTTTTACTGAAAGTATTTGGGAATATCTGTTTTCTTAGCTTACCTGCAGAGGCATAATGTCTAGATCTGTAATATTTTCAAATTTATCAAAGTGAGCAAGTAATTTAAAACAATGTAACAGAACTTTCCAYACCACAATAAACAGCAGCGTGATCTGTGACACACAGAGATTCTGCACACAGACCCACATATCCCTCACACTGCAATTTCTCTGTACTTATTTGCATGTTGCCATTCCCTGGCAGCTGACCTTGTCCTTGTCCTTGTCCTGTCGCAGCCCCAGGGCTCTCTGAAGGATGAGTGGTACGTGGCTTTTGTCAGCCGGCCCGAGGCAGAGGCAGCGCTGCGCAGGATAAACAAGGTACTGCAAACCCCACCCCTGTCTGGGCCACAGAGCCCAGCAAAATGAACTACAGCTTCAAACACAGCTCATCTGTACATGTGGAAATAAATTAAATATAGAAAAATTAATTATAATATTTAGTATGTAATATTGAAGAGAAATAATTATATAAATACAATAAATATTTATTATATCTTAAATAAATTAATTTAATAGTAAAAGAAATATTTTATATATTTATAATTATTATATATTTTTAAAATAATATAATAAATAATAATATATTAAATATATTAAATATATTATATTTAATAGATAATCTTTAATATCATAAAGATAAATAGAATTATTGCTGTGGGAGTTTTGGTTATCCTGTGCTGCCTCACAGCACTTGGCATGAGCTGAAGACAGCATGTGCACCATTCCAGTGACTTGTACTAAAGTCCAATGACTTGTACTAAAGTCCAGTTTCTGAGGTCCCATTCAGTGCCTTTAAGAAAGGGATTTCAATGGAAGAATTGTCAAAATAGCCCTGAAATTASGAAAAGCAGAGAGAGTGATAAAGTATCACTGCCTTTACCTAAATGACACAGACAATGCCATTATTTTAAGCTGTCTATAAATCCATCCTGTAGGAAACGTGATTGGCACTTAGTGGAAATGAACTTCTCTTTTGGTCAAAGTGATGTGAGGTTTGGTCTTTGATATTTCACTTCCTCCTTTAATGGAATCTCTCCCTCATACAACACCATTCCTTCCTTTAGAATCTGCTTTTGTAAGAGAGGAAAGTTTGAAGCAGCAAACTGAAAGACAATACATTTTTCAAAAGACCTAAATGCTTTAATGGTGCAGTGTCTCTTATCAGAAAGGAAGAAGATTTCAGAAAGGAAAACACTTGGAAGCACAAGYGCTCTAGTGAAAGGTGTTACACTGATCAAACCCAGGAGTGCCTGCTCTTTGTCATCTTTCATTTTTTCCTGTTTCAGGATGGAACCTTCCTGGTGAGGGACAGCTCAAGGAAAACAGTGACTCACCCCTATGTCCTGATGGTGCTGTACAGAGACAAAGTGTACAACATCCAGATCCGCTACCAGGAGCAGGAGCACTTGTACTTGTTAGGAACCAGCTTGAAAGGAAAAGAGGTACTCTGTGTTTTTCAACTACTTCTCTTCATTTCAAGGCATCTCCTGCCTCATTCCTCAGTGCCAGGTGACTGTTCTGGCTGGAATTCTGCTTCTTGTCTCAGAGAATATTGTTATTGCTGGAAGCAGAATCAGGTTTTGCTGTTTGCACTCAGGGAATGAAGAGGTGGCCTTAGAACACAGCCATTAGAAATCCACGTGCCTGGTTAGGGAATGTTTGTTTCCCACTGAGATACCAGACAAAGGAAATGTAGAGCTGAGAGCTAATCCATACCTGCCAAGTTCCAGCTTTGCTGCCAGGCTGGTGGCTCAGCCCCAGCCTGCAGGACTGTGGGTTTGCTCAGCACATTCCTGGCAGTTCTGATCCAGACAGAACCCCTGAACTGATCAGCCACCCCTCAACTCTCAAGTACATCAAGCATAGTGGCAACAGCATGTGTTAAACAGACCAAGACTATATAAATTAATTATACAACATTGCAGCAGCTTGTATGCAGAGTTACTGAGCTACAGATCATGGCAGGAATGAAAACAGTTGATCTGGACCTTATATATATTTTTATAAGATTGATAAATATTTAGAATTTTAAATAAACCTTTTGTTTCTGCTGGTTACTAATAATTCYGACATTTTGGCCTTAGCCTTCTCATTTTTTCCATCCCACAGGAATTTTCTTCTGTAGCAGATATCATTGACCACTTCCAAAGAACACCCCTTCTTCTGATTGATGGAAAAGACAGAGGCTCAAGAAACCAGTGCATGTTAAAATATGCTGCAGGACATATTTAAACAAAACTTTAGAGAAGATCCTATATAGTACTGAAGTCTTCTGAAGTTTATAAACTTCAAGATATTTTCAGCAAAATCATGAAGTCATTAAAATTCACAGTTTCAAAGAAAAAGGACCATGTTATTTTTAAATTATGCCTTAAATAGAGTACTCTACAAATATAATTTTCCTACAAAGTGTCCATTAATCATACAGCACATGAGAATTTCATATCTTCCAAGATATGTATATCCTCTTGAAATTATTTCCACACCAAATTTGATGAACCATAAATAAATATCCATACAAGCCTCTGCTTTCATAGGAGCTCCTTTTTTGGAWCAGAATTGCAGCAGCAATTTTGTTATTTGGAGTGATACAGAGTAGACCCAAACATTGTCAAAGCTGTGGAGTAGACAAAACCCATTTTTTTCCTCAATAAATCTAACTCTGCTTATTTCTATGAAAAGATAACTCAGATCTGAAAGACACACAGGTTTCAGTGGCACCAAAAACCCTCCAGCCCTGGAAATGCAGATTTCTGTCAGGATCTGTGTCTGGGTTATTCAGCTGTGAACTGCTTGTTCCCACTTTTCCAGGAAAACACCACAACTACAGAGCACATCCTCTCTGCCACAGCACTGGGGATCCCATGCCTCAGCTCACAACTGGAAGTTTGCATTTCCTACAATTCCCTAACCTCACTCAGAAAGAAGATTTTCTCCACACACATCTCTCTTCAGCTGTGGCTTTCTGACTGAATCAAGTGACTGCATTTTTATACATCAACAAAATTACCATCATGTGACCCTTACGTGGCAGAACCCCCCAGATCTCTTAGAAAGCACACACAGGCCAAACTTAGTTCCTCTTGCACAACTGCTTTCTGCTTTACTGTGTATTTTAAAGAAAAAAAGGGACACTCACAGTTCAAAAATACAAGTTGTAGCTGAGGAACACTGAAGCCCCTTTGTCAAGTGGGATTTATCCAACCAATTGTCTTGGGTTTCAATGTCCCTTGTGGTCTGACAACATCTTGGTTTGATAATTATGACTTTTGTCACACTTTTTCTCCTTTAAAGCCATGGTGTCTATATCAGTTAAAACACTAGAATAAAAATTCCAGGTAGAAAATACCTTCCATAGAATCTGTAAAGCTTCCCAGATAACATAATCTGRTTTCATAGACAGTTTTCCTTATAGAGGTATGTTTTGTGAGTGTTCCTTTCTAAGATGTTTAGGTAAGTGCTGGAATTCAAAGACAGCAAAGTTCATTTCCATGCAATTATGAGTTCAAAAATAAAGGTGAAAAATAAAATTTAAAAAATTCTTCAGCTGACAAAAGCTGCTTCTAGCCCAATATTTTTGAAARTAGACTAGTAATCTGGTGAAAGAAAAGTCAGTTCTAATCAGTCTTTTTCAAAAACTGTTAAATTTAAGAACATCATCCCCATATCACCATTGACTCTTGTGAACTTTAATTTATTAATTGCCCTGCCTTGAAAAATCTGACAACCCAGAAACACCTTCTATGGARTTGTGTTTTATTAATTTTAAATCATCTCACCAGCAAAAGAGAAATAAAACATAAACCAGCATGACAAATTATAACACTGCATATTTTTTTGAGTAGAATAAATCTCTATTTGATTAATCAGAAAAATATATTTGGTGTAAGAATAAAGCTGCATTCCAACATTCAAACATGTCCACAAGTAAAGTATGATTGAATATGAATTGTAATGAACTACATGAAAATAGTGGCTGTGCAAATGTTGGGCCAAGAAGATTTCAGGATGGAGCATAGAAACCACAAACTCCTCCCTATTCTTGTAGCTGGTTGCATTAGAGAGTCATTACAGAAACTGGAATGGAAAGCATTTTTAGTTTTCCAGAAGTAATCTCTTTGACCCCTTTCTCAGCAACATTTTTAAGACGAGGAAGGAAGCTCAAAACACAAACTGCAGTTCCTCCTGCACTGGCAGTTTCTTATCCTGTTTCCCCAGGCACAACTGAGACAAGAGACAGTGACTTGAAGTAAATTTCAAATCTTTGCTACTGCTCCAACACGTTTTTGTTTAAAAGGAGAAAACCACGTGAGAAACTTCATGCCCAGTTTCCTGACATTTTTAATTAATCACATCAGTCTTTCCAGCCCTAGTGGGCTTAATTTGGGAAATGTGGGTTGAAAAAAACACTCTCAGAACCAATAATGTAGTTGTTTTTTTTTTCACTCCACATGTTTAGCTTAAAATAAAAATAGTCTATCTGCAGGAAACCATGCTATCATTGTACAGTTCAAACTTAATTAAAGGGAAGAAGATGAAGAAGGAAGAAGAAAAAGAAAGAAGAAAGAAGAAAAAAGAAGAAGCACCTTCAGCAGTATTAATAGAAGACAATACATGAAAATGGATGTTACTTAATCAGTCAAACTCCAAGTCTTTTCTTCAGCTTCTCTTAAATCTTTGGCCTTCATAGGATGGTTGAAATTCAAAATCAGGTCACAAAGCAGTAGCTGGCTTTCCACTGAAAGACAAAGGGCACTGTGTCAGCATGGTATTTTTTGAATGACAGTGAATGCTAATCTACAGACAGCATTGTTTTAGTGTTCATCTATCAACTCACTCAAAAGATTGAAGGGTTGCCTTGTTTCACTTGCCTCAAGATGGTTAAATTCAGCTGGTGTTAGCATGTTAGCAATCTTTGCATTAGAAGGCTCTCAGTGTTCCTAGAAAGGAATGACTGATCACCTAGCAGGTGTTTGCCATGCTCAACTAACACGATTCTATTGCTCTCTAACTGCTGTTCCATTAATTTTTCAAAACACAAGAGCAAAGCTATTCCTTCATTACATTAAAACCGAGTTGTCTGACACAGAAAACCAGGGCATTCCAACTGCACACTCTTAGAAGAGTGTCTTACACAGTTTTGTGTTTAACTGGATGGTGAAGTCAGAATTACCATTTATTTTCTTCAACTCATTGGACATTGTGTCAACATTTTTAATTGCAGCCTCAAGGTTAAACTGTCCATCAGAATTTTTGATCACCTGTATGAAATAGGAACAAAACATGACTGGCAGGGTATATATGATTCATAAACTCATTGATGCAGATAATCCTAATACTCATGACATTTTTTCTTTAATTTTCTTAAATAATATTTTACTAAAACTTCCCCCAATTTATAATTATCCACTTAGACATGGAAAATTACAACTATGGAAGGCAAGCACTAAACACTCAAGGTGGGGTTTTTTTCCTGTCATTTTTTTCTTATATAAACAACCATAGTGAAATTAATAATGTTTATGAAWTCCTCTCCTCATGATTTTTCATGTTTGTTTTTGACCAAGCTTTTCTGACAGAATCAAAAATTAACCGAGAATAATCATTCAGCCACAAGATGGAGCTGCAGTGACATTAACGTGACCAACACAYCTGGTCACTATTAACACTGAGTGTTAATGAATCTGCCAAAACATGCCCAAAAACATTTGTAATTAGCTTACAATCAATATTTTCTTGTCTACTTTAGAAATCATATTCCCTGCTTTTAACATTTAATTAGAAACCAATCAAAATATAGACACAATTAAGACTATCAACCATTTGAAATGAAGTCTAATTTGAAATTTCAAACGTGTACTACACTTCTCTTAAGGAATTTTTTCCTTATGAAAAATTTCAAAGAGGAGTGTACATAGCACAATTCTTGGCCTAGTTATAAGCTCTCTACTTATCATTCAGAAATCCTAAAATGGGTGATTAATAAATAATGTTCCTTTTGCAGAAAATCTCAGCACATTAAGAAGATGACCAAAAATACTAACATACATTTAATTTGGATTCTTTGTCTGAGTCTCTTTTCCCTTCAGTCAGTGGCTTTATGTTGAGTTCATCAGTCATGGCTGAGACTTCTAAAAAGACAACTCCAAATTATTCAGGATTAGTAAGTATAAAATATATAAATGTAAATATCTCATTTAAAATATACAATACATTTTAAAATATAACAACTAGACATTAGTTTCATTAGTGTTATTTGAAAGTAGAGTCTAAGAGCTCMAATGGTTTTGATTCTTCTGAGGAAGAACAAAACGCTTGGATTTTATTTATTTTACTTTCTTTAGGGACAGTGTTTCAGAATTTTTTCAGGAGTCCAAGGTGGAATTACTAACAGTAAGTGTATGAGTAATGGTGATGAAGAATTCCTCCAACATATTCCTKTACTTTTTTAACTGAAAACTTTCTGAGAGATCTAAAAAGGCATTACAATTGTTTTCTAACATCAATTTATGGAAAGAAAATCTAAAGCACACTCAAAAAAGTGTTGACTGTCTATGGTGGTGCATCTTCCCCCAGCCACACTATGATCTGAGGGTTTTTAAGGGACTCTAAAACACTCTTGGTACTGTCAGCTGGTCAGTAATASAGCTGAGATTAAATACCAGATCCCTGGGCTGGTTCTTCCCCCATTCCTCCTGCCTGTCTCTCCTCACAYGTCAGGACACCTCTGGGCCAGCTGAAGTGTGTGACAGTCGCTGGAAAGCTGTTTCAACCCTAAAAAAAKGGGGGGGAGAAAAGGGGAGGAGGGTTATTTCACCCTCAAAGGGGTGTGTTTTCAGAAGGGGTGCAATGACACGAGGCAGAGGGTGCTCAGCTCTGGGGCAGTAAGTGTGTCCTCCTTTGAGTGTCCTCCAAAGAGGTCACAGGGAGGGCACAGCTCCTTTGGGCTCCTGTGGGTCACTGCCCTGCACAGGGTGAACCCTGCACAGGAGCCAGTCCCCCAGAACTCCAAATTGAGCTGAAATATGGTTTATGTTGGAAGACACCATAGAGGTAACCTGGTTCTGCTCCCTGCCATGGCAGGGACACCTYCCAGTGGCCCAGGYTGCTCCAAGCCCTGGCCAAGCTGGCCCGGGACACTTGCAGGGAGAAGGAGCACAGCCCTTCCCCCAGCAGCAAGGACATGCTGCTAGCACAGCCAGGCTGGGCTGGTCCCTCCCTGCAGACCCCCCAGGGGCAGCCCCAGGGCTTCTCTCAGCAAGGAAAGCCCCGTGGTGTGTCCCTCTCCCAGCACATCAAAGTTCACTGGGTTGCAAGAGTCCTGGGGCAGTCACAATTTTAGGAGTGGGTGGTAAAATTAATTGCAAATGCTCCAAGGGCTGAAGAAGAAATGGAGAAGAGAGGACTGAGGTGTCAGCAGGGGGTGGTGGATGGGGAATGAATTTCCTGCTGGCCTTTGAGGCCCTACCTGTGGAGAGCTTATTGTATGTGCAGCAACTCATTTATAAACAGTCAGTYCCTTTTGGTCATCAATTCAAGTTCACACGGAGTAAAGTAAGTTTTACTATTTGAGCAAAGCTTAATAGCRAACCTGAATTGAAGGAAGCCAAGAGAGGCACTTTGCTAGACAGATTTATCTATTTAGACCATGCTCMGTGTTAATTTAGCAATGACCACTGCCCTCAGAAGCACATACTTGACTTGAGTTGGAATCAACAAAACCTGCTAACTAATGACTTGGGCTTGGGAACTGCTCATTTCTTGCCCAGTCTGTGCTGTAGTACTTAAAGCCAGGGACACCAAGCAGGGGAATGGCTGTCAGCACTTTTCTTTAATTTACTGGAACCACTTTTCCTGCTGCTCAGCATTCATCTGTATTTTGAACTCCCTGCTTGGCACCAGTGGAAAAGGAGTAACCAGCACCTCAGAGGAGAGTGGAATTACTTGGATGTGCAGTAGAGAACAGATGGACAGGGTGTGCTTGGGATGTGCTTTCATGCTATTTCTTTAAAACAAAGCATTCTAAATGTATTGGTTTATGACTGAATTGGAACTCAGAACAGCATTTTCTGGTATGGCACAATTAAACTGTGATTCAAAGAGAAAACATGGTATGCTGCATACATTGTGGGGCTTTCTGGAGATGAGAAATGCAGAGCAGGAAACCCTYCACACATGCACTAATTCCCGTACTGCTGCCTTTCAGTTTACAGCCTCCTGCCAGCACCCCAGTGCAAACAAGTTAACTGTGCCCTCTCTGTGGCCTCTTTCCTCTGTAAGGAAAAAGTGCAGCTGAAGCTGCTGATTTTGCTGGTAGAATACAAAATAGAGCTGTGGACAAAAGAACATACAAGGTAGTTTTATATATTCTCTAAATACAAAAGAACCTACAAAAGTTTATATAAATATAGATACCAAAAAAGCAAAATGGTATCCTAGCAAGGTCCTGAAAATATTCCTGTCAGTAGAAGGAGCAGTTATTTCCTTCACTAACCTGTAAAACAAAATGCTTCAACTGATAAACCCTGTTTCTGTCAGTTTACCTTCTACATACGCATGGGGTTTTTTTCATCATATAAATAATCATTCCCATTGCAATTAAATTTCTCTGTATWAGGAAAAATAGGTTATTGTAATGACCAGAAAAATTAGATTCAAAATATGTACAATAAACTGAGTTGCCAGAACTAAYTGGACAAACCAAATAGAATGGTTCTTAAAAGCAGGGCCTTTCTGAAAATAATTTTCAATAATGTGAGATATTAACCAGCAAGGTGATCAACAGTGCAGGAGATTGACTGTATGCAGCATTTTTTTTAAAAAAAGAGAGTAAGAGATACTTAATTTCTACACCTGAATTTACTCAGAACAGAAACACTTTCTGGATTTTCTTTATAAGGCAATATTTCAAACTGAAACACTGAAATTACAGGTTTAAATTATTAAGTTACACCTCTGTAAGGAGCATTCTTGTAGGTGTTGCTGGCAGTTTCACATCAGTGTTTCAGTTTATGAGCTGTAGTTTCTTTTTGCCTGAAGTAAACCCACAGGTTTATGTGCAAAGATACCCAGAGCTGAAGCTCTTTAATCACTGGCTGGTCTGGCCATGGCTGGTACTTTAAACACAAACCCCCTCTGCACCCAGGGGCTTTCAGAGAACACATTCACTTGTGGCAGTTCAGACACTTTTATGAATCCTTGATAAAGACAGAATTACTACCAAACCAGTTCTCTAAGGAGGGGAAAAGATCAGGAAGACTGGAAATAGATTTCAGGATGCAGAATTAGGGTTATGATGAGAATGAGCAAGCTCTGCAGGCAGCTAAAACAGGCAGATCAATCTACAGCACTGCCTTCCTCACCTCTGCAGTAAAATTACCCTAAATATAACTACAGACAAAATAAAGCAGTTAAATACATAACCACTGGACAGGAGAATCTGAAAACAAAGGATATACAAAATTATTTTCTTGTGTAGTAAGAGATGAAGTAGAAAGAGAGAAACCATGATCTTGTATCTTATGGTTACAAAGATGTTTTAAAGAAATTGTTCTAGTGGGAAGTAGAAAAAATGTATTGACYTCAAAATAATTTAGTGAGCAGCTTAATAAACATTTAGAGAGTCTGTCTTTTAAGAAAGTCATATTTATGCCACKGCAGTAACAGATGAGACATAAGGAAATCACAGTCACCAAGGCTGAAAGAGACCTTCGGGTTCATCTAATCCTGCCATCTACCACCATAATCATCCTTAAATCATATCCCCAAGAGCCTGATCAAGTTTTACTGGAAGTATTACCATTTGCTGTTACTGTGAAGGCTTCAGCTTTCATAAAAATTCCCTAGTGGGTCTAAGACGAGYGTTTAAAGTTTCAATGCATGCTATTAAACTTTCACATGAAAAGCTTTGACAAAAGAGAAACTGATTTTTTGCCATTGCCTAGGTATAAAAATGTTTAATCCAGATTGCAAGGAAAGTCAAATAGAAACCAAACCAATACACACAAAATACAGTGCAACCTTGASAAATGACAGTAATTTCTGATAAAATAATGCATTTCATAAGCTCTGGGGCACGTGAAATTTGAAGTGATGAAAACTGCTAAATGCTGAAGGCCAAGAAAAGCCTGACCAGATCATGGTACAAGCAAAAGCCAGACTTTGTCTTTAAAAGTTACAGTCCAAATAGTACAGGCAAAGACTGGTAGGTAGAAAAGGATGCTAAGCAAATGGCCTTACCTTAAAACACGCTCATGAAATAGGGACAGTAAAGCCTGAGTTAAAATATATATTTGTGGCATATATTATATGCCATAAATATAGGGACATAGTATATTTATGCCATAGTATAATAGGTGAAACCTGCTATAGTTAATAGGTGAAGTATAATGGGGTAGTATATATGAAGTATAATGTTAGATTATAACAGATGAAACCTGTTTGCTTGAGTTTTCAGCCAGAAAACTTTAAGAAATTATGTAGCACACAATGTTACATGATATAACACATAATACAATTTTCTGAGACTGTTTTAATAATACWCCATTAAGAAAATATTAAAACCAAAAAGTTGCACCTACAGAATGAAAACCACTGCAGCCTTTCACAGAAGAAATGGAATTATTTTTAAACAATAAATAGCATAAGCTTATGCTTTGTAGATAGTCTGGAAGGTGTTCATTTGGTGATCTGGAAAGTTTTTTTATGTGTAGTAATATGTATAYAAAATATGTGTAATAGGTTCTGAAYTAKAGCTTTAAAGTGGTTCTGAAATGTAATATTCAAGGTAATTATATGGAYTGTTAAAGATTGGAATTTCAGTAACTGAAGATGAGTGCACATCTAWATACAGATGGAATAGTGTGCTGAAGCTGCTTAGTCAGTATAAATATCTTTTATACAAAAATAAAGGCGTATTTCCTGCAGCTCATTCATATATAACACTTGTGCTGCTTAATTTTTTAGTAAAGTTAGGTAAATAGGTGTGGAGTTTCTTAAAAGATGAACAGTAAATATTAGTTCTGTAAAACAGAACAGTAAAAATTAGGTTCTGGTGGGATAATTTGAACAATTAATCATGAATGCTATTTTTAGTGGAACSTGGGGAGATTCACAAATATTTTTGCTTTCTTCATAGTCCAAAAATGGAAASGGAGAGCTGCTGGTGAAAGCTTGGCATGTAAGCTCTGAGCCACTGGAATTGGGAGGCACAACTGATCTTGCAGTGTTTTTTAAAGTGAAATTCAGATACATTCATGAGTTGAGTGGAAGAATTTCAAGAAGCATCTAGAAATTCCTCATGCTTTCTGGATTTCACAAGAGAAGTGATTGTTGCAAGTGATTTCTGATGCTATCAAATATTTTCCCAGCTCAACATAAAACCATTGAAATGACACAGGGTTTGACAGCAATTCTGAACCTTTACCTGTTCAAAAGCAGCTGTCTAGAGCCAAAGAACTGTGTCTGCTTCTAGTTCTCAGGGACACTCACATCTGCTTCTCTACAACCTCTCTCACCAGATGCCATTTGAAAAGATTTTGTTCATCCACCCAGGGAAAGTAAGTTCATAAAGCAAGGAGTTGTGAAATTGTCTCCAGTCCTAAGAAAGCAGTGAATCCAGTTTGGCTTTTGGAAAGTGCTGAGCCCTTTTGGCTGAGATGTCATCACTTAACAGCTCTGTTTTTACAGATATTTCACCACTGCTCTTTTATCTTCAYAGATTTTTACAGCAGTAACACCATGCCTGAACTACTGCACAGAGAAATAAGGGAGTGTGCTAATGGCAGTAAGTCAAGTTTATAATTTGCTACCCTGCAGGTTAACCCTTCTTCATTTAAATGGATTTAATACCATCCAATGTAATGGTCAGAGGCACGATGTAGGTATTACAGCTTCTATTAGCTGCTTCTGTTGTAATTATCCACACTATTTTTCATTTGCCAGCTTGCATACATTASTACATGAAATGTCCTATAAACATTAAAGGTACAGAAATGAGAACTGAACAAAAGAATTTAATTCTGCTCAGGGAAATGGTATTATCATTTTGAAATCACAGGTTTGATTACTTTTGTTGCTTTAATAGAAGATTTCTTTGTGATTAACTAGTGACATGGCCTGGAGGAGGCAAAACAAAACATCCTGAAGCAATTCCTGCCTCAGCTGTTTGGACAGGCATTTCCCTGTAACTGAGGATTTTTTGCATTATTTCATAAATAAAGACTTCACTCTTGCAACACTGTTCATACTCTACAAATACAACTGTTACAAATTCCACCTAACACACTCAGTATTGCAGTCTCTGCAAGATAAACTGGAGAGCAGCAAGAGAGAAGCCACTAGGTGCCCTCATTCCCACAATCAAAGCGTGTTTGGCAAAGGAAGCAGAAAGCAGAACATGCTTGCCCTCAAAGGCTGGTGATTCAGCCCAAATGTGAGAAAGATAAATATCTAAGAGATGGCAGATAATTGATGCCAGTGCCTTGAAAGCACATTGTGTCATCTGCCCAGCCAGGGATGCTGCGATCCCGGGAGAAGCTGAGGCAGGGGGAGGCAATTCAGGCACTCCCATTCTGTACTGGCAGTGATTGTCCCTCGCAGTGCCACCCTCAGCAGGGATTCAGGCATAGCCAAACAGCGCCAAAGGAAGCCTTTTCCCTTCTGCTGATGACAGTGACAGCTGAGAGGGCTGGGCCTCCTCTTACTGAAGTTCACCGGTCTTCAACTCCCGCCTGTGCATTTATCTTGTGGAAAACCTCATGTCTGCATGTCCTGGCTGTGYCTGCACAAAACCCACCAGGTGTGCACCTGGATGAGCTGCCATGCTGCACCTGCRGACATGGAAAAGCCGCTTTATGTTCTAAATCATATAAACAAACTGAAATACTGGAGTATGTTCAGATTCTTTTAGCAGAAGGGTGAATGTGTGAAATCAGTTATTTCAACTGGAATTTAACAGTTTTCCATCTAGTAGCAAGACTGCTCTGAAACAGCTATGACAGAAGTTAATAGTTACTAGCTGTGATCATTTTGTGGCAGCTGCTTAGCCTCAGAGACTAAGAGCTGTCACTGTCCCTGGAGGGATTTAACAGACATACAGATGTGGTACTTGGGGACACAGTTTAGTGGTGGCTTTGGCAGYGCTGGGRGASTGGTTTGACTTGATGGTCTTAGAAATTTTTCCTTCCTTAACAATTCTATGGTTCTATGTTTTCAAAATTGGGAATCAGGCCCTTCTCCCCGTTGCTTCACCAAACTTGGTTAATAGCTAAGAAAGTCAATAGAAATTAATGCCAAAATTATGCCTCTTTTCAGGGTCTGTTCAGATAAATTCTGTGTATATACCATTGCTTTTGTTTTTTAGCTAATAAAGATAATTTTAAATGTGCAATGAAACTTTATGAGGAAAAGTAACCCAAAACTCCTCAAAAAGAGAAAAATGAGAATTTGGAAGACAGATCCAGGAACAGGTCTGACAGTTGATAATTTCTCTTGTAAACTCTAAATGGGTGAAATCTCTTATGACATCACTAGATCTCTTTGGAACCACAGAGGAATAATTTTATGAGAAATTGGGCACATTTAAATGCAGCCAAATGTCTATAGTTGTACATAATCCCCATTTCTGTGCATTCTGATATATTAACAGTGACATTTACCRAAGAAATATTTCACAATCCTTTTTTATTGGGCTCATTTTTCAACAAGTTTGGGAGCCAGATAAATCATGGGAAGGATTTGGTTATCAGACTGATGCTGCAGACACACTGGAACAGCACCACAGCACAAAGAAATGGGAGGTGCTTCCCCTTCCCACAGATAACACTGGAGCTGGATTTAGTAGTGAATGAAGGAACTCAGTCCTAACATTTTCAAACTGCCTGGACAAGAAACAGCAGCATGTGTGAATTTCATGAAGTACACTGTGGCTGCCAAGAGTTAATAACAGCTGGCAGTGTATTTGCCTTACCAATCCAGGCATCTTTCCAGTGTCCTCACCTCCCTGTGTCCCTGCACATGATGGACCTGTGATCCCTCCAGCTGGGTGAGAAACAAATTCCAGACATCACCAGGTACAAGGTAAGGCACGTTTGCCGTGCCAGCTGCCCCTCTGCTTTCTGTGCCCATCACAGCTTTGTGCTGACACCAGTAAACTCACAAAAGGTGTTTTCTGCTGGAGGCACTACCCAGCTGACATCAATAAAAGGTTAAATAAAAACTTTTTCTTCAGTTTCAAATCTAGAGCTAATTAAATAGTTACACACTGTACCTTCTACCCTCATCACAGCCTAAAATCTAGACTGTCTGGACCCTGTGCAGAATTGCATATTATATAAGTGTTTGCAATCAAAATACCCTATTCCAGCCTAGCAGATGCTTTAGCTGCCCCTCAGCAGCAGACAAGATAATTTCCTGGACTTTTATAAACTTACACTGTGAGGCTTTCTCCCCTGACATCTCAGGTGTACTTTCTGGAAGTGTGGCAAAATATTTAATAAAAGGATGCTCTGCTTGCTGTATTTTGCAGCCAGGCAAGACTTGCTGCCCACAATTAGTTTACTCAGCTCCAGCCCTGAGCAGCAGCATGAACTCCCTGACAGGGGCAGCTGAGGGCACATCCCAAAGCAGTGGATGTAGAGCAGTGCATCCCAAACATTTGCCAATCCAGGCACTCTGATGTGGCTGCAAGAACTGAAATTACCCAGCCAAAGTCACCCCCTTTTCTGCTTGGCTCCCACTGAAGGTGCAGAAATATCCCTGCAGCACAGAGCTGTGGGTTCAGCCAGAGACAACACATTCACAAAGCACCAGATTAGGCTCTGTACACACCAAGAAAATAAAAATGGCCCATTGAAAGTGGAGCTTTACAAGCTAATTTAATAGGTTATTTTTGTTCCTACCTTCCTCAGGAACCTGAGGAATTTGATATAGAACAGTTGGTTTAACTTTGGAGAATTCATGCACATTCACAGATAACATTACTTGACAGGTATTACACCAATTTCCTAATCCATTCCCACTATTCCTCTGCACAGCCCTCAGAAGGAATGAAATAAAGCAGGATTATTTCTTAAAGCTTAATACTGCTTAATATATTTTTGACATGCTTAATATATCTGGGACATGTAAATCACTATAAATTTCCTTCCAAAGTTAAATGAGATATACCAAAATTAAGTAAAGTGGAAATGTTCTGACATCAATTGCCAATTTACACATAACAGTGCAGGTTTTTTGTGCTGACAATTGTAAGATATAGCTCTAAATAAGGAAATTGAAATCTAAATCTATGAAATTGAAAACTTCTTTACCAGTGTAAATATTCACCTTTTCTGAGTGCACTTCTCTCAATATTTTATTCACAAAACCCTTCCTGTAATTTTCATTTGAATTAATATTACTCGAAGATATTTACTTTGAATTTATACTCTTGCTATGGAGATGATAAGAAAAATGAGCAGCTACAAAAGAAACTGTTCACTGCTGGTCAGGCTCCTTGTTGTAATGAAGCTGCAGGTTTTTGTAACACAACTGCAGAGGTTACTGCATCTCAGAAAGAGACCTAGAGGGATCCTGAGGAGCTGTCTCTGAACCAAATCCATGAGAGCACAAAATTTTATTCAGTCAGAAGTACAAGATTTTTCTTAGTGAAGATTTGAATGCAGCCAAGAGTTTGGCCTTGAAGGGTTAAAGCACAGTGCTATTTCAGCAAGTGAACAGTAAAAATCWGTGTGGGGCTCTAAAATCAAGGAAGACAGAAAGTAGAGAGAATAAGATCACAGAATGAAAGGGCTCTGCTTTAATAATGACTTTGGTCTGGTACATATCCCTCAGTAACTTACATAAATGGCTTTTACACCTTATTATCTGATCATAACTTGGGGTCTTTGGTATCTTGGTTGATACCAACAACTGATCACTGAACTTTAGCATCATTTTGGTGTTGCTGCTCTGTTCTCATCCTGACCCCACCTTAGCATTAAAGGAAGCAATGGGGCTTCACTGAAAGTCATGATAGAATTTATTTTCTGGAGAAATTATAACATTTTACTGCCCAAGCTTTTTATGACACCTAGGTTATATTGCTTCAGTGCCTGTTTTTTATAGCTTTCTCCTCTAGCAAGAACTTGCAGTGGAAATGTGTAAGAAATGTTGCTGAAGAATCACAAAGAGAGGAATCTGGAAGTGTAAAATCCTGACTCTGACTTACTTTAATCATCATATCTCATCAGGGGAATGTGCATTGTGTACATGTAACAAATCCTAGCCTCTCTTGCAAATCAACATTTGGTGAAGCAAAAATTCATCAGTCCTCTGACATTTAGTGTTTTATAAGCTGCTAGTTGGGTCTGCTCTCAGGAAGGCCATCTTTTAACTGTTACAAGTTTGGTTTTGATTACTGTACCACTGAAAAATATATGTATGCAGTCATTCCAAAATAAGAAGGTCAAGATACTTGACCAAAATGATTCATGTAAAGTTGTTTTATTACCTTTTTCTTGCYAGTTTCTCTGACACAAAAGCTGTTGAACATTACTGGGCAGCCTGGCCTCGGTCACTTCTTGAAAAAAACTGCCAGAAGCAACTTTCATGTCATTGTTCATTAATACTGATCACATTAACAAGGATTTATTAGCAACTGCTGGTGTAATAAAATACATTTTAAATGCTTTGGGTGTAGAGTCTGCTGTGCCTAACCATGCTGGCACTGCTCACTTTTGAAAAGTGTTGCATGATTTACCACTTAGCCCAGGCACTCTTGTTTGATTAAATCCCTCTTTCCTTGCTGCTGGGAAGCAGAATTGGCAGTAACAAAGCATCTTTAATATTCTGTGTAGCACACCTCTAGAGGTCTTTGAATACATAAGTTCAAATTTTGGTTTAAAAGCTCCCTAAATTTGATTTTACTTGGCTGAAAATAGGCAACATGAAAATGAGCGAGTAAAATATTACAGCTGATGCAGAAAAAAAATTAAATTTCCACCTACTAAAGCACTTCAGCCTAAGGTGAAGCTCAATTGTGAGTCACTGGAGCATTCCCACCTTGTTTCTGTAGAGCTGCCCGATTAATGAGCCTGTCACAGGTAACCCTGGGGCTATGGGATACGGCAGCTGGGAAGTGACATGAAGTCACTTTAAATAGAGCTCTGTACACCTGCCAGAGTTAAAATTTTTGGACAGTGCAAACAGTTCATGATGYGAAGGACAACCAGGTTAATAGGCCTAGGAACAAGCCATTCAATTGCCTTCAGAAGGAATCAAATCTGAGTAACATCTGATTATTAACAATTAGCAGTTCCAGTGCTTCTATTGGTTTGTCTGAGCTTTGATGGTGTCACCAGTAAATGGAAGCACTTTGGACCAGATTGTTTAAGTGTTCATTGCCTGCATTCACTCCAACATTTTCACAAGGAYAGCTGTGCAAGCAGTGAGATTTTGGTCTTTTCCAAGACTAGGAAGTGAAAAAGAAAAGTTTTGCTCATTAAAATGACAGATTTCCCAAGCAGGCAGTTAGAACAAGGCACATTTCATAACAACCCATATGCAAACAAAACACTTTGTCTCAAAAATTGGTGACTACTGAAACCAATGTGTGGACATTTTTTCCAAATTGGAGTATGTGCTGCAAGGAGAGCAACACCATCGACCTTAAGAAACTTTGAGGTGGAGCAGGGTTGTTARCAGGAACATACCAGTAAAATGCTGCTGAGGAGCTGAAGTCTTATCTCACRTTTCCCCCACCTTATATTATCTCCAGGATTGTGGCTATTACAATCAGACCTAGACTACTGACTGTATTTTTTTTTTCCAGATCAACACTCTCTTGAGAACTTAGAGTGAATCACAGAATGGTTTGGGTTGGAAGGGACCTCAAAGGTCATCTTGTTCCACACCCCTGCCATGGGCAGGGACACCTTCCACCATCCCAGGTTGCTCCAAGTCCTGTCCAATCTGGCCTTGGGCASTTCCAGGGATCCAGGGGCAGCCACAGCTTCTCTGGGCACCCTGAGCCASGTCCTCACCACCCTCACAGGGAAAAATTTATTCCTCAAACTTCAGAAGTTTMTGGAAAATGTGGTTATTTAATTTTTCTACAGCAATTTCTTCCTTTCCTTATGATGCTTCCTAGCTAGTTTTCCTATGGTTTCTGTAAGGACTTACTTCTCTGTCTTATTAAATGAATTGGAGAATTTGGGGTTCGCTCTGAAGAATAAAWTAATATTTTAAACTAACCAGAGCAGAACTTCAGTAGTTACACACAGCACAATTCAGAGATACTTGCCCAGACATCAGCTGGAAAACGAATCATGACTTTACTTCTTCAAGCATTTAAAAYATTGGAATTTTCTGTTTTGCTTTTGAAACGAGGAAGATGCAATAATTCAACAACTGTGCTCTTGCCTCTGTCAGTCTGAGTAGATTGTTTAGGACCAGGYAGTGGTGTGACCCTTTGCAGTGACAATGCAGAAGCAGTGTCAGACAGTTTCTTTGCCACAGCCTCTAACACAGCTTTGACACAGCTCTGACACGCCTGGCTGCAGAGCTCTTCCTTCCCCACTCTAACTTTGCTGTGGTGATGAAATATCACCAAGACTTATCCAGCTGGATCCCATAAGATTCCTTTGCTGCCTGCTCTGCCAACACTGACAAGCTGGGATAGGAAAAAAAGCCATGTCTTGGATGGATATAATTTCTTCTTCAAATGTCAATATGGTTCATTTCCTTCTGCTGTAACCTTGTGGTGTGGTCACAGGTGAAGTGACAACAAGGCAAAATTGGAGGACTGCAGGAGGAAGAGGCTTTTAAATCTTTTCAAATAGTCACAATTTCATAGGGCTCAGCCTATAAGACAGACTGGATGAGAAAGCAGAAGACTGCGGCTGTTTCATAAAAGAGAAAAGAAATTATTTATGAGATCTTTCTCTCTTCTCCATTCTTAGCATTATGGGGCTTTACTCTGGATTTCTGACACCCTCACAATTTGGGATGTTCACATAAGGAATTTCTATTCACTGTTGCAGGAACCTTCCATACTCTGCACTCAGGAAGTTTTCCATGGTTCCAAGGTTACAGCAACCTTTGCAGGCTGATTTCTGAGATGTGTTCTGATCCAGGGTGCACTGCAGAAGTACCATCACAAACCAGTACAAGGGGATGCTGGTAATGTGATTAAGGGACAGTAAGTGGGTGGCTGTTACACTGATTTTTCTTCAACCATTTCAATTTCAAGGAACACATGAAAGAGAATGCTAATTTTGTTGTTGCTGTAGTTTGCTTTATAACTCTCTGTACTACATAAACTCAAAGGAATGAAAATGTGCTGTAYACTTTTCTCATGCTCAACTATCAAATCCCAGAGGATGTTTAAAAAAAGACTTCAAAAATTGCAGGGGGGTATCTGTTGTTTCTCAGCTATTTCTTCATCTCATATGCTCAGAGACAGCCTGATGTGAATTTGTGATGCATTTCAATTGGGGAACTCTCACTCATCAGGATTTATCGTTGCAGCTCAGTTGCTACCCATGCCTCCTCAGGAAGACCGTAATTTTTTTCCATTGCAAATGGATTGCCTGGGATGAATACCTGACTCTCAGTCTGTAGGCAGGGAAGGTCAATAACAACCTTCATAGAATCTCTCCATAAAAGGTGACAATAAATAACAGTTTAACCTCTAATCTATATTAACGGGCTACCTTTATTTATTGTTTGACTTGTGCAGAGACAGACACAGGTAATCCAAAAGGAGCAGTCACAATAGCAGGTAATGACCTTCTTTTACAAGAATGAGCAAAACCCATTTCACTTCAGCATCATGCACAGGGCTATTTTGCAAAGAAACACTGTGTGTTAGTTGTTGAAACTTTTTCATGCATTCCCCGAAACAAACTATACTATTCTGAATATTTTCTCCTCTGTGCAGTAAATAAAGTCTTTCGTGTTGACAATGCTAATATTATATTTTAAAATATATTTGCATTTGTGTTTTTTGTCATCTTTTATTGCATTTTATAAATCCCAGAGCAAAGACCCACTAAGCTCACTGAGAAAGCCTCGTTTCTTGGGATAGCATCATGCAGTGACACAGGTGATCAGGTGGGATTTCAGTGGGGGTTACGGGCTGACTCTGTAGGGACCTTATTTCAACCAGAATCCTGGGTAGGACTTTGGAGTACAAGTCAGGAAGKTTAATTTTAAGTGGCTTTTAAAATGGAATGATTTCATATGAATGATTTTCAAGGATAAATATACATAATGCAAAGTARTCTTCATATATTCTAGTCCAATTAGTGCATTAAACTATTAGATAATTGTGGGAAAGTTGGGAAGGCGGAGCAAGAAAATAATTTTATCAGTACTTGTAATTCTGGGATATAACAAGACCACTATGGCATTTGGGGGTGGAATAAGGAATTACTAGTAAACATTATTTTTAAGTTATGCACATATTGTGTTCTATGGAACAGATATTTTCTAATCTATGAAAAAATACATGTAATTAACTTGTTTTTACTTACATTTATGTTTCAGTAATGCACAAGACAAACAGTTGGAAAATGCTCTTCAAACTTAAATCATGTACCTGGAAATAAGAAGGTAATTTTTAGTTACATGAAAATATCTGCTTGCTATTTAATTTGCTCTTAAATTACACCCTCTTGGTTTAAGAACACCTTAAAAGATCATTCAATTCATTTTTAGTCTCTTTTTTTCACTAAGTGAAAGAATCAATTTTTAGATGATTTTTAAAGATTTTTTTCTTCCTCTTCCTACTTTATGAAGCTGTTTGTAACATCAAATGGCAAAAATCTCTCACATGAAGAAACTGAGGTGGCAGGTGAAGGATTATTAGAGTTGTAATTATGTGAGGGGGGTTTTTGAAAGCAYTCAGTGCAACTGAATGTAAATTCTGGGACAGTTTGCCTCATCTTAGTGTAGGAAATATGAAAAGGAAGCCACAACAGTTCTGAGAATGRAAGATTTTAATTTATTTTTCAATTACTGAAGGAGTTTGATAACACTTCTGTAAATGTACAGAGCATGGKTTTTTTTTACTTTTTCTGATTAATAAGAAATTGCAACAGACCTGCTCAGCACTGTGGGAAAGGTCAGTGGCAATTTTTGAAAAGAAGGCCTTGGAAACACATTGGCCTTCCAAAACAGAGTAATGYAAAACTGCCAGTCTTATTTTCTTCCATTTTTGGCTTTGCACTTCAGCTTTCTGATTCTCCTGTGTTCATTATGTGCAGCATTGTGTGGATCTATTCTAATAAATTCTGTTACTTGGAACAATGATGTTGAGCATGATTCAAATCCTGAATTAAATGCAAATCTAGCAGCAGAAAAATGGATTTAGTGGTATGATAGGATTTGCAATATAAATATATTGYATTAAATACAAAATTTAATTAAATAAATGAACATTGTAAGAACTGCCATTCAAGCTAGCATTGTATCTGTGACTAATTAAACGTGTGCACTGTGAGAACAGAGTGGAGATCACACGCTGGTGCCTTTGGAAGCAACACGCAATATAAATTTTTGCTCAGTTTTGGACAAATGGTCAAGCTCTGCAGAAGAGAGATGTCCTTTTTTGAGTCAGCATTGCTGGTTTTGATGCCACAAATATTTAACTTTGTGACTGAAATTGTGAAGTCTTTCTCCAGAACAGATTTACCACAGGASTATTGCATTATTTCTTTGAACTTCAAAACAGAAGAAGAACAGATTTCAAATCATATCAGCAGCCAGATAAGTACAATCTTAATTGCAATATTGATGTGGAACAATTTAAAGCTTTATGGCTGTATAGTCCTTTATGCTAATCTGTATCAGAGTAACACACAAAGGAGTTGGGCTACAAACCCAGGGTAATATTCCCAAATTTCTGCTTGTTAATGATTCTTACTTGCAGGGGGAAAAGGATGATGTTGCTATTTTCCTATTCTTTTAATGGGGAAAGGGTTTTTTTTTTTTAGTTGTTTGTGGTTTTTTGTTTGTTTTGTTTGCTTTTTGTGAGAAATACTACTTTGTATATACACAAGGGAATACAAATAATTAATTGATGTTTAGAAACACGGAAGACCATTGYGATTTCTTTTCATTGCAAGTAAATAAATCCCATAGATACAGAAAATGTACCCTTGAGGAAACAAGTGTCCCATTTTCATTATGCCAAACAACTTTCTTGACAACTTGACAACATTTGCTGAACAAGATTTTGGCAATAGAATGCTTTAAAAGGCATTTTATAAAGCTTTACAATTCAAACTATTTACTTTTCTTAAGTGAAGTATTTGTAGCAACTAGGAAGTAAAGGAACAGGAGGGAAATGTTTCTTCTGTATGAATCCCTTTGTTTCACTGCTGGCCAAGGAAGTGAGTGCAGGCAGATTTGAGTCGCTGGGATTGCACACAAACAGCACCTGCCTCCATTTGCCACAGCCATAGGAGAATTGGAGACAAAAATTGGAGACAAACATTTCCAGAATCCATAACAACAGGTCATGACTAAATACTGCTCTCCTCTAATTTAAACTCAATGAGAGCCATCCACATACTTGGATTTTAGTGCAAATTCAAACCTTTGAATTTAGCTTGTTTTCTTCTAAGTAATTCTGGCAAATGTGTTTTCTTTAATGATTTTTCTCAAGTAGAAACAGACACTGAAATCAAAACTGACTCACGGAGTCCTAGGGAAGGCAAGATTCTGCTTACAACACTTCAAAATTAATTTGAAAACTTCCTAAATATTAGTGACACTTCCAAAAGTGCTGAAGAGTTCTGCTGTGGGATATAAAGGTAACTCTCTTGCTTTTAGCTCATCTGTCTTTCAAAGATATTTATCTGAAACTTTGGATAAGTTTGCAGCCCCTAAGATAGACAAAATATGGGTAACTGTCAAGGATTAAGTCATGCAAAACTAGACATGATTTTCTTTCAAAGTCATAAAAATTTTAATGTTGCAGATAAATMATATGATCCATTTCTTTATCTGAAATTAGTTATAATATTTAACATATTCAGCGTACACCACTGGAAAAGGTCATCTGCTCTTTGGGTAGATGGGGTTCTCTTGTAACCCAAAAAATGCTAATAATGCTGATCCTAAAAAGAAATAGTTTAAAAAATGACACAATTGAAATTTGAAAATAAATGTATTCAGGTTTCCACTTATATGCTGCAGTACTTCCTAATCACACAGCAGTGTCACTTCTGCACACAACAAGCCATCAACTATTTTTATTTTGACCTGAGCCTTCACACAAAGTATTAATTTACTCTGCAGCATAATGGAACCAGTTCTGCTGTCACCACAGAGAGCTGCTGTGCACTGCATCAGAAAGAGAGATGACAGAAATTCCAGCAGCAGCAGAATTTAAATGTCTTGCCTGTAATTTTGTTCAGTAGCATCTTTGTACATCTGACATGTGAAATATGTCTTTAGCTTTTGAGACAACAAATGACATTTGGTTTTACTAAGAAGGCTTAGCAAGGGAAAGGCACATCCAAAGTGTCACTTATGTTACCACAGMGGTGTCCTCTGAAAATGAGCCTAAATATCTATGGAATATTTTAATACTTAGAATTTTTCTGAAAATACCATTAAACAATTCATTGTTTTCCTTTCTGGGAATGCAGGCAAGTGCTCTGACCTAGTTTTATGCATTTATTTCTCCACTATTTTTTTACCCCAGCCCTCCCAATTCAGCAGACTTGGAAAATGCCAAAACATGAACTGATCTCTGAGAGGACAATGAAGAGCACAGCAAAATCTGAGCACATTTCTATCCCATTTCATAGAGTACTAAGTCAAGTGCATTTTGAACTTCCGAAAGTTAAACATCCTGTGGCATAGGAGAACCTATTTAAATATCAAAGACTGGTTTTGCTGAATTAAAAACATAAACATAGCTGTTTGGAAAGACAAAAAGGTATAATTTTTCCATATATCAAKGTGACAATAAGATTTCCTTAAAAACAGATGAACTTCAAATGTCCTTATCATTAGCATGCTGGTATTTTCCAGTACTTGTATTTGCTGGCAACCCTTTTGTCCTTACAGGAGAGAACACTTGTACTTATTTACACAAAATAAAGACAGCTTCACTTTGTAAGTTTAATATTTTTGGCAAGCAGTAATATACCAGTCTGTTAGCCAGTCTTAGCAGGAAACAGTCCTAGTGCTGATCACAATGAGATGACTCGTGGTCTCAGCTCATTTTGAGAAGTTTAGTAAACATGTTATCTCTAGCACAGGGCTGATGTAATGTTTATAAGTTCAGTCTGCCCTGTTTTGCCATTGCTGGTGATACTCTTGTTACCAAAACAGCCTAAAGTTTTTTCTTCATCATAACCTTCTGAAGGTCACATAAAGATGATGTTTCATCATGATTAATATTTGAAACACATTTATAAAGAGAAATCCCCCATGCTGTTAAAACACCTCCCTGAATTTAAAATTTTAGTTCTTAYTTATAATAAAGCTTGAACAACTTGATACTGCAGAAAGCTTTTAACTCATCATCTGATCTGTAAGTAAAATCCATTTTGTCTAAATAATGAGTATGTCAAGTTGTATAGTGGGTTAACTACATGACTGCAAATGTCTACTTAACATTATGGTTAGATGAGCATTCATATTTGTTAACATAAGGATCAATACATCTCCTTCAGGACACTTGAGCTAAGGCTGACAATCAGGAAAAACTTTATGTATAAATTAGAAGGAAAGAGAAAAAATTCTGTAGCCTGAATAACCTGTTTTGTCAAGGTTTGCTAATACTCTTTTTACACTCAACACACTTTCCATTTCAAACTATCTTTACAGCACTTAAATTGTGACTATGATCCTCTCACACAGACTTTAATTTCTAGGCTGGCAGCCTCTCAGTTTAACTGAACTCAGTGTAATCCTGACAGTCCAGGCTGCAGAGATTCCATCCCCTCTGTACTGACAAGGGGGTCTCTGCTCATGWGTCACCATCTGGGACCTGACTAGAAATGCTGCAATGGAAAATCAACCCAGCTCCTCAGTCCTTAGCTGAGCAGYGTCAGGGAGTATCATTTGTAGCAATGTTCCTTTAATCCTCCTTCACCTCAAGTAAGAAATTATAACTGAACATGCACATCAGCAAGATCTGATGGATAGGGAAGTACAATTTTTAGTAATTTCAGAATAAGCCAACACTTTCAAATTTCTCAGCATTAGACATGTATAGAATATTTATTATATGGAAGCTCACTACTGCTCTCATGCCTCAGTGCAGCAGGGATGAGTAGAAAGTCATAGAGCAAGTTCTGTCTTCAAGATCTCAGTAACTACTTTAATTACCTCTATAGACAGAAAGTTCTTTCCAAGATAGACTTTCTTGGATTGTGCAAATGTCTTTGGTTTTTTCCTACCTTTTGCCTGTGATTAAGGTCCTCAGGAACTTCCACTAGGAAGGTGCCCATGAGAACTTCAGGGAGAGGATCCAGCACCTGTTATTTGCTATGTACACTGTCTTTTCTCATTTTTGCCTCAGCTACTTCAAAAGTTGGGGTTCCAGGTCTATGTCTAAACCAACAGAACTTAGCTCTGTGTCTGATATCTRAAAGGGTCAGAGTTGTGCCACTTCAGAAGCACTAATTATGCAGTAAGAGAACAAGAACAAGTAAACAAAATGCTCCATTGCCAAGAAAAACAAACTGAGATGACAAATTGTATAACTTACTATTACTAATTAGGCTTATCTAAGGATTATTGTACCAGCAAAAAAATCTTATCTTAAACAAAGCCATAGAAACAGTTGCATGAGAAGTTTCAGTAATGCAATACTGGCTGCTTTCAAGCCCACAATGTCTACAGACGTTTCTAACAATTAGATCACCCAAATATGTGACAAGCCCAGATCATCTGCTCAAGTCACATCACATTTTACATCTTTGCAGAGCTAGCCCTGAAAACTAGAAATTTGCTTTKACAAAATCACTATATAACATTTCTGCAAAAACATATTTGGCTCTGTTAAAATGAAATCTCTTTTTGTTTACTCTTATCATGTTCTGTGACAGAAACAACTGGTTACTAGTTAATAATGCAACAGTACTGCATATTACTTGATTCCTATTCTGATAGGTTTCTCTAGTTTAGGTACAAAACTGCAAGCATAGAAAGAGATTTTAGATCCTCACTCTRTTGTCCAAATGTGAATATACAAGTTTTGGATTAAATTGTACTTTAGTGAGAACTTTTTTGGATAATAACATTTTGTCTCCCATCTTGTTCAGTGTTAGCTCAGAAAAAGGAGTGTCCTGACATTGTCCATGTGCCCACTCTGAACCGGCAATAAGTGTTGTTACTGAAGGTCATTTCCTGCTTCTTACAGTTTGGTACCAACCCAGACCAACCTTGTTTAGCCTGAAATCAGACAGTGCTGGAGTTCAGGGTCATAYGGCTTCAAGCAAAATGAATGGCCCAGGTCATTAAGCCGAATGTTTTGTGTAATTGCAGTTTAAAAAGAATGATAATAAGWAAAATAGCTCAGTCTGCAGATGCTGAGTTCACAGCTGCTGCTTTTGTTTACTGATGCATTGTCCTACTACACACAAAAAATTGAGCTTTCCTGTCTTAAGACTGCAACACGTGGTTTGGGGAAATAAGACACAGGGGAGRTTGGAATAGAAGAGCTGAAATGTAGCACACAAATAAACAGATACTCTACAGCTCCTCCTAAATCTGTCCTTAGGCTCATGGCCTGACAGCATCACCTTCACCAGGATATCAGCAGATGTTGAAATTCAGTGTGCATGAGCAATGTTCCCATTTCATGTTAATTTGTCAAGAAAGGAAAACCAGGAACTTTCTATGAACTTCTGAAAACCAATAAAGCTCATATGAAAAGTGTCTGGATCTCAACAGCACTTCTACAATAACTTTTACATATGAGGTGTCTGAGCAAGTTTTCCCTTGGTGTCCACAGAAAATCTGAAAAGCACTGCTCTACACTGCTCCACAGATTATAGAAAAATTCCAGCAAGAGTACACTTGGTTTACAAAGTCACACATCAATGTGTCTGTGTATACATTGCCTCAAAGAAATCYCTGGAGAACTGAGCTGCCCCTGAGATATAAACTAAAGAGCAGATACTTCTAAAAATGCCTGCTTATTACCAGCTGTCATCATGTCCCTAGTTCTGAGAGTCCCCACAGAAATTTTGCTTATTTCTTCATGGAAAGGRCTGTTGTGCCCTGGCACATGCTGCCCCAGGCAGTGCTGGAGTCCCTTTAATGGAGGGATGTAGCAGAYACATGGATGTGGCATTTGGGAASATGATTTAGTGGTGGCCTTGGCAGKGCTGGGTTAATTGCTGGGCTCAGTGATCTTGGAGGTCTTTTCCAACATAAAGTATTCTATGACTCTTTTTAWCTATTACTCCTCTCTCCAGTAAACAGACCTTTAAAAAGGGAATAAATGAGAGCAACATCACAGGAGAGATGGGCAGCAGCTGATCACAATTCTCTATTCAGTATTTATTTTACTACAATTATGCACCAATATCCTAAGGTACAAGGACATATGTCAATATTTTCAATTTGCAGGTCTCTAAGAAGTTTGAAACAACACAAGTGAAAAGGTCTTTCCAACCTAGTGAGCAAAAGCTGAAAGGCAGGAGAGCTGCTGAAGAGTCACATGGCCTTGAGGAGCAAGGCAAAGCTATTCTGCATTAGGGAAAGGAAAGAGGTTGAACTCAGTTAAGTTCTTGCCACAAAAAAAAAAAGTTTGTGAAAAATAACATTGTCAGTAAACAGGATTAATTTTCAAGAAGAAGCTTATAATTTTTGTTCCAGCAGACCTGCTTTTAAAACTATTTTAAAATAAATTATTCTATACTTGAAATCAAACTCAGTGAACCTCTTGAGGTCTTTTCGGTTTGGTGGGGTTTTTTTTGGTTTTTGGGTTTTTTTGGGGGGTTTTTTTTTGGTGGGGCTTTACTCTTGCTGAAGGCCTTATCAGGTATAGGTTGATCTATAGGGAACAAGCATTTGATAATTTAAAAGCAAAGTAAATGTTCAGGCTTTCCATCAGACAATCAATCAAAAAGGGAGTTGTTTTTCACAGTCAGTTATAAACACTTCTAGTTCCTTTTTACTTGGATTTTTGCTTATATTTAGTGGTGTTTATTCATTCCATGTGCCTATTTTTATAGAAGGAACACAARAATACTTGAAAATATGTATAAAGAAATACCATATGGGGGGGCCAGGAAATGTTGTATACAAAAAGATAGGCCAAGGAGCATATATATCTACTCTTGAAAAAAATAAATACATGGGCCATTGCCTATTTTTTAGGAATTTTAGAAGGTACCAGAAAAGTACATTGGTTTCCTATTGATGCTGGGAGTCCCCGATACAGGGAATAATGTGSTCTGACTTCATGATTCAGAATGCTGAACAATTGTTTTATTAAAACTATATTACACTATTACTATATTAAAACTATACTAAGGAGATACTACACTATATTGCACTAAAGAAAACSTGTGACTGTCTGAGACAGCCAGGACACAGCTTTAAGTGATTGGCTAATCACTCAARACAAYTTTCAGCAKTGTTCAATTAACCAAATTACTTTTGGTTAACAATYTCTATAACACATTCCAYRTGTGCARAAATAGGAGCAGTRAATAGARATAAGAATTGATTTMTCTTCTTTCTATGCTTCTCACTGCCTTCCCAGGAAATATYCTTGRGAAGTTGTGCCTGCTGCTCTCTGTGAAGAGAGCTGCGGCCACAGTTTCCTTTTTATATATATTAAGAATACATTTTTCTTCTGTATTTAGYAACACTATTCCCTGCAATGGAGATGGTTTGGAGGTTTATTTGCATTAGCCACTTCATGGACATTAGCTCAGTGAAGTACAATTCCCAGTTTCCAGTTAAGGCAGGCAGACTGGAGATCACTTCAGGGGCCCACGACTCCTGTTGGAGCAGCTGGAATGGAAGTTCTCAAGTTCTCCTGCAAAGGGAGCCCTGACTGTGGCCTTGCTATGCCAGGTGCCAGTCACTCCCACCTGACTGCCAGCCAGGAGCTCTCTGCCAACCTCGGCTCCAGTGGGACAGAAGCTTCACCAGCCACTGGCTCTGGAGCCACTCCTGACTGTACAGCTGGGGCTTGAAACAGATCCTTGAGGACAGGCAGCAAATRTTCTAAAACTACATGAAAAAATGGAAACCTTTGCCTCTGGTTCAGGCAGTAGAAGCTCTGTTAAACTTCCCAGCACCAGAAATCACTCCCAGCACACCTCTGCTTCTCTAGGATCCCCTTGGAATAGYAAAGGCATGGGGAGCAGAAGGAGAGAGGACAGATGGCTAAAATGTCTTCCCGTATCCTGTCAATCCAAGCCTTACAGTGGCACAACACCACATGAGGCCTAACCAGCTCCCTCGTCTTTTGTTCCAGTCTATTTGTCTCTGATGAACACACTGTGCTTTAAACTGATTCCCAGAACAATGAATAAAAAATGAGCAATTAGGCAACCTACTTCACCTAGCTGTATTCCCACCACTGTCCATCTGGTCTCATGTTAAACAATCYATTTAAGAGGGACTCTTGCACACAGCCACTCCAGTAACTTTCCTTTTTGATGTTACCTCCCTCCCCAGCTATCAGAGGCAATTTCTGTCACTGTCTCCCTCCTCTGCACTTATACTTTGCATGTCCTTCACAGCACTTGTTCTAACCACCTGCATTCCTACCTTGCCAACACAGACACATTCAGTTCTCTTAAAGCAAACATTTCAAATGAGACACTGCAGATGGGAGAAATCACGAGACAGGCAGAGCTCTGCAGTACAGGTTGGATCAGTCACTGTGTACTCACCACTCTGCAGCAGAAGGACCATGACTGTGTCATGCAAGACAGCTGGTCAATACCAGAGCAAAACTGGAAACAGGATTCTTCCCATTCTGCAAATTAAAGCTCTGCTCATRTCTAAACAGAACAATGTTTGTAAGAAAGCAACCCTGTTTCTAYTCCCAGACATTGGCTCTTCTGCACACGATCCTCTAAATCTTTTGTGCAGTTAGGGTTAAGTAATTAAGTCATTTGCAAGGACTTGCATGGCCAATTTCTTTTGGAACATCCAAAACACRAAGATGGCTTTGAAATGCTTGTGTCTAAGCTATTTTTTTCCATAAGAAACAAATTTTCRTTAAAATGTTATTTTCTTTCCAGTGACTGCATAAAACCCCCCAAGCGTGTTACGTACCCTCAAGAGGGCAGCATGGTATTTGAAAATTCACCTTACAAAGAGAATAATGCCTTGGCATAAGAGCAGGCTCTAATGAGAGCATGAAATTAGTGTTGTTATAAACATTAATTATAGAAAAATTAGGCAAAAAAGAAGGTAAGTCTATGGCAGGGC
Organism: Cardinalis cardinalis; assembly: GCA_014549065.1. Lineage (NCBI taxonomy): Eukaryota > Metazoa > Chordata > Aves > Passeriformes > Cardinalidae > Cardinalis > Cardinalis cardinalis. The sequence continues at coordinate 985,931 of JACDOX010000032.1, forward strand.
CATTTGCTCACCTGTCCATTGCTGCTGTTGATGTAGCACCACAGGGATTACAGAAGCAGCTGATGCAGCACTACAGTTTCCAGGCCAGTTCTTGCTTAACCAATCCCAACTGTGAGCAGTCAATTCAAAACTGTGGTGGCATTGTGTGTAGGGCAAGGAACAGCCAACTCTGTGATAATTATATTTGTGCCTGTGACTGGTAATAACTCTGTTCATGCTCTCCAAAGTACAGAGAATTTAAGGATTAAAGGAACACTGACTACAAGGTGATCCCATGAGTAATTGAGTATGGTTGACTTTCATGGCACTGCATCATTTTCTCCTTCCATAAAAGTATTGTTTCATCATAGAAGACATTTTTTCCCTCTCTCTTTATATAAAAATTCCAGTGCGGATCTATTCTTCACCAATTTATGTCCTCTGATTCTTGTATCAATTATCAGTTAGCTCTCACACTGTTTCTGTCTTGTTTAATTGTGTTTCTGTCTTTCATACTATGAAAAAAATCTTCCAATTCCTTGACCATTTTAGTAAAAACTCTCTCTGCCTGTTCCCATGTAAATCTTGCCTGAGCAAAGATAATAACTGCATTCCAGGTGAACAGTCCCTATCACTGTCCTTWACATTTCTTCAAGTATTCTTCAAGTATTTCTATTGAAAATTCATCATGTCACCACAYGTGCTTTTTTGAGCACTGGTGACTTAGGAATGGCAATGGTAGCATGCATTTGGAAGGCCTGGAGAAGGAACAAACTTGGGAGTTAACTGCAGGTCCAGGCTCAGATTCTGCCATCACTGTGCAGCAGGCCAAGACAAACAAGATTGTATCTCCCATACCTCATTTTAGAGTGGTGATAATATCCACCATGTTACTACTAACGGGWACCACAGCTGTAAAACTATATGGAAACATAATACATCTTAACTGGATACTTTTCAGCTCACTAAAGTAGTGMCTCTGCTGTAATTCCCTCAGTAATGTCCAAGGTCAGATAAGCGCTTTGATACTGGTATATCWCTATATAACCCATAGTTATTATCATATTATCATATAACCCCTATTATTATCTCTAATAATAGAGATTAACAAAGATTCTGTAGGAGTCCTGTTTTTTAAGTACTTTGATATTGGTATATCACTATATAACCCATAGCATGTCATGTATTAGGAGAATTTCTTTACCCAATTGAATTTTCCAAAACAAAACTTCTCTCATTCCAGAAGAATGCTTACTTGAATTATTCCTTAAATTGGTGGGATTAATTTCATCATAAATCCTGTGTACTAAGGAGAAAATTTCTTACAGCATTTCTATAACTACTGCTACTTAACACCCTTCTACCACCCAAATATAGTACATCACAAAATAAAAGTTATTTTCTTCTTTTCTTCTTGATTTTCTGCAGTGKTTTTTTTTTGTTGTTATTTTTGTTGTWATTTTTGGGTTAGTTTCTGAGARAGYAGTCCTTGTGTTCTGAAACACAAAAGACTACTCCTGTCATCAGTCAAGTACCCAGTGATTGCACAATGGAATAATTTTTCATATAGTCAGGATATTATATATGACACCCATCCCTGATGTACCAAATCTTCCCAGATTATTTGTGCTCAGCATGGTGAACAGGGAATTATCTATAGGCAGGGAATTATCTAYGGGCTGACCAAGCCACCCCTGATGGGGGACACTGAGATGGCATCAARCCCCTGCAGTGCTGGTTCAGTAGGAGCTGGGCAGGGGCTAAACCYCTCCCAGAGAGCAGTGCCTGCTCCTGTGTGCATCCCCAGCCCGGGGTGAGCTGGGCTTGCTGCCCTGCCAGCCTCAATCCTGCTACACACAATRTGTGATTTGTGATTTGGAGGAGATAAGCAGCGCTACAGGGGAAGAGGAGCTGACTCCACACTCATTGGTCTTGTGCTCACGTCTAGCAGTCAATTTTCCCTCTCTCTGAGAACATGAAATAACACCCTGTGAAACAACACAACATCCACAGCATCTGGCATTGCACAGCATCCTAAACAGGGAACGTTTCATCCAGTCCTTGTCTGAGGAGCTCGGTGAGGCTAGATACCAGTTCCAGCTATCTTGACACAYAGAGAGCTCGAGAAAACACAGAATTTGAGCAAGGACTCAAGGTGAAAGACATTCTATCTCRTGCATGTGGTGCAGTTCAGCAGCTAACATAGTAAACACAAAGAAAAATGCAATAACAAGTTCCTTTCTCCTGTTCCTCGTTCACCAGACTGTTTTTGCAGGCTCATTTCATCTCTCAGAATCTATAACTGCTTCTTCTCAAAGCAGGAATTTGTCCTGGTCTCCTAAAGTTTACTGGGGAAAGTTGGTGTAAAACTTCTGCATTTCAAATAATAATCCAATTAGATAGTCTTTATTTTATAAGGTTTCTACACATTTAATGAGTGATTTGATGATAAATAAAGTGAATACTAAAAAGCTTTAAGAATGAATCACCCTAGAGATGAAAAAAGATAAAGACACCTGACTTAAAAAAGGAACAATATTTTCATGACTGACCTACACAAGTGGGCTCTGCAGTTCTGGGAATTTATAAGTAGCCCTTCTACATGCCTGGATCCCTGATTCATTCTGGTACTGTTTAATGCTCCTGCTTCTTGTAATGCATGGACTGTGCAGATGTCAAGAGCCTTGTTGACATTTAGCTGACTCCTATCAGATTCTGATTCAGAGATCAGTTTCCTTGCAGGGAAGGATGAGCACACTCCCATCTATGGATTAGTTCTCACAGCTTTTTTATCTAGTTGAGAAAGGAAAAGAGAAAAAGTGACAGACTGTAACTCTTCAGAATAAATCCCTAACTCTGACCTGCAACACTAGAACAGTTCTTTTGATATGACTCTGTGCAGATGGGGAAATTTCAGCTGGGAAAGGTTCTTTTTTTTCTAGCCGATCTCTGTGTTTCATTGTCCCATGCACACAGCATTATTCAGTTACACAAAGGGTGTAAAAATTGTGCCATTTCCATATGTGCAGTTAGGTTATGGCAGTGAAAAACCATGAGTGTGGCACTACTCAGTACCAGGCACTGTCATCATTTACCCTGTTGAGAAGCGGCACACCATGAGCCTAGTCCTACACTCCTCTCACTCCCCAAACTCCTCCTGAGTCAGATTCAGCRTGTAACCATTTTTTTGTTTTGCCACTTGCCAGGTGGCAAAGCTTAAAACTGTATCCTCTGGAAAGAAATGGCAGAAAGGTAGAGCTCAGTCATCTTTCCCTCCATCCCCAACACACGTGCTGTAGTGAGGTCACTGTTTCCTGACTGGAGACACTCTCAGCCTTCCCAGCTGCAGAACACAAAGCTCTTTCTCCTCAGTATGTGCTGCCTCAAACCTGCACTGGAAGTAGAGCAAAGCCAAACCAGTCCCTTGTTTTCATGCTTCAATCCAAGTGCCTGGACTCTACATTCATCTGCCTCCTCCTGCTTCCAACCCCAAGTTCTACATGACTGGACTCTTCCCTTTCCTGGCAGTTAGCAGGTTTTACACTGCATTATTTATTACTTGAGAAAAAGTCAAAGGATCTTCACTGAAAAACATTAAGTAAGCCAGCAACAACAGCAAAAAAGAGTTTTCTACACTTAAGGCAGATATTACTTCCTTTATATATATATATATATATTCTGATCTGAGAGCTCAGCTAAGTAGTTTAGTAATGCCTACTGACTTCTGTTAAAGTCTTCTTGGTATTATTATTGGATAAAATTAACTCAAACAGAAGGCATCTATATGATGAAAAAGACCCCAGGCTGGAGTGTAAAAGAGATAATCAATGGTTTTTGCACTCTGTCCTCCATATGCTGAAAAGAACATGTCAGCCCAAAATGCTCCAATTGGGAGAGCACATTGGAAAAGGAGATGGAGAAAAGTAGGCTCTGAAAGAAAGATCATAGGGCAAAATAATACAGATTAACAAAAAATTATGTAGGAGTCCTGTTTCTTAACATGTGTTAAGATTTCTATCATCACTGATGTTAATAATTGACATGAAGTACAGTGGGAGTTAGATAACAGCAGGAACGTTCAGGCCAGGACTAATTTCATTTTCCAGTGGTGTGAGGCACTGGGTAATGGGGAAATGCACAACCATGTCAGAGATGATCTTACTTCACTGAATTAAACCTCAAGGAATTATTCTCTCTAGAAAAAGATTTCTGCTTGTGTCGTGCAACAGGATGTGTTCTTTAGAGGAGTAAAAAGAACAGGAAGTTAATTTTGTGTTCATGAAAGTGAGGAATTAATAGCAAAACCTTCAGTCAGATATGAGCTGCATGGGTATTGTGCAAGCCTCATCACACAGCATTGCCATCTCACCCCAATTTATGATCTGGAACACAGCAACTTTTACAGCTTGTAGCTGGAACTGAAAGTTGTACCAAAGCATACAATGATTTTAAAAATACAAGGGAAAGAGATAAAAGCTCCAAATTTCTTTTGCTCCTTCACTTAGCTCAAGTATAAGCTGGACACATTCTGATGACACACKGCACCTCCAGACGCTGCAGATCACACTGCTGCTGAGTTCAGGGCTAGATACAGTCACTCCATCTTCTCTGAACTCAGAACGTATATGGAGGCCAAGATGAGCTTTCTAGCACAAGCAAGTACAAATAAATGACTAGGAACAAACTGAGCATGGGTGATGCCTTGAGAGGCTCCCTGRAACAGAGGCTAGGCAGTGCTAAAGGAATAAAGTARGGATTTATTRAAAAGGYCTTCAAAGGATGCATCTTGGGCAGTGCAAGAGCCCAGCCRTGGCTACACCCRAGATGGATGACGGGTCACGAGTTTTCACACTTTTATAAGTTTTGGTCCATTTAAATATTGGGGTTAATTGTCCAATTACAGCTCCAGGTTATGCAGTCCCATCCTCCCAGTTTGCTCCCCTCAATTCCCTGTTGTTTGCACTTTTTGGGCCTGAAGCTGCAGTGGTGTCCTTGGCTCTGGGGCTGGAAAAGGATTGTTTTGTCTGACTGAACTGTGAGGAGAACTTGCTAACACTTTATATGAAGTTCAGAATCTGGAAATATGAAAGCTAAAACTTAAGGCATCATGGGCATGAGCTGTGTGATTGTGGGGGCAGGCCATATTTTAATTTTCASCATTGTATCTGGTAGGAGTCCTCACAGAGTGCCAGAAAATCCCAGTCCATGGGGTCACAGTCCTCTGAGTGCAGCTTTTCAGCCCCCAGAACTCACCACAGAGAGGGAAATCAGGCTTTTGCTTATCTCTACACTGCCAGAGTCCCTGCTTTCTAGYTCATACCACCAAAAGCAAGCTCAAACCAGAGGTGAATCTACTTCATGATACAACAAACTGCTATCACTGTTATTTGTCCTGTATGTTCTTATCTCACAGTTTGCAATTAATCACCACCCTGGAAATCAAACACTACGCTATTTGTACATTCTCTTTGAAAATACATTTCAATTTCCTTTTACTTGAACTGCCCTGTCCTTTGCCACACCTGCTGAGTGCATCAATCTGCACAGCACACTCTGGATATACCCGAGGAGTCTGATGACTCACAGGAGACAGAGAGAACATAATCTCTACAGAGARAGCACAAGTCTGAAAAGTGTGATGCAATTACACAGAGAGGGATGTGTGATCATTAGTAAATAATCACAGTTGCATGGTGAAGATAGTTACAGTGTGTTGTGACTGAAGACCAGGTTCTGTTCTCAGAAATAATAGGTTCTCTTCAGAGCATGACCATGTCAGCCACACGAGCACCAAGTCTGTATTAAACACCAAAATCCTGTGCAGGAAAACTGTAAATCTGATTGCATCTTTTTGATATATAGAAACATTTTTTRACGCATGTTAGCTTAGCCTTTGTGAAATCTAGGTTTATTCTATTCTAAGCTGTTGGAATCTATTTTATTCTCTTCTGTCTGGAGGGATTTTGTACTTTGCAGAGAAGACAATTGGGAGAGGCTGATTTTATGGAAACAGCAAGGCACATGGACTGGTCTCCTATCTAACATTTATAGGGAAGGTTTCCCTGGTTTCAGCACAGCTCACAGATACAGTTGAAGGTACAGCTTATTTCTCAGTACTGTCATTCAGCTTAGAGTACTTGGCTTTAGAACAAATATCTTGGATTTCCAAAGCATCTTTGTCCTAAATCTGTAACCTAAAGGGATGGCTGCCTTACCTCCCTCAGATTTTGTATCTATTGGTATTACTCTTGAATTATTTGATGAGTTTGTATATATTGTTTTTACTCCTGAAATATATTTGCCACTCTGTGAGGTATTTTCACCATGAATGTATAATTTTGCAAATATTCAAACAGATGGCTCTGAAGATTGCTATGCTTCAATGTGTCTGAAGGACAGCCATATTAGTGCTTAGAATAGTCTCTGCTCCTTTGTTTAAAAGAATCTAATTTCTACATAAAAAACAAAAAAAGCCTTGAGCAACTGGAAATGCTGAAAGCAATACTCCAATCACTGCACATCCAGAGGCTGATTCAGTGAAATTCTTGTCACAGATCAAASTCATGTCCAGTCTGACGTCTCTTTGTGTGATCTCTCTCAAGTGAAAATAAGGTTAAAAATAAAGGTATCTATTGTATTTCAGTCTTCTTTGTTGTGAGTGAGCTAAAAAAGCACATATTTACAGCCTTACTTTTATGCATTACTTATATTAATTTGGTGTGAAATGCCACTTCTGAACCAATAGCTGGCTGAGTTCTGAGTCTGCTGAACCTGTGTTATGAAAGAAGGAAAATGAACTCATACTTTATTCAGAGTTTTCCTGGCAGGTTGTCTGTCCTGATGATTTAACTGCTATTTACACTGAAACCAACATGCAAGAAGATTGCAGCCTATGACTCCCAAGGGAGCAGCTATGGAATTTTTGCATTCTGCAGAATGTTATGGGTTGGCAACCTCTCCTGTGTGCTACACAGATCACTTCAATCCCCTGTGTTTATCCTATAAACAAGAAAGTGCTCTACACTGTTGTGCTAAAGAAAACAGCTGAAATCCAAAGCAGCTCAGTCYTGTTTAAGCTGTTCCCAGACACACTCCCTACCACACGGGTTTGTTTTCCATTGATTTGCTAATGAAAGCTGGCAGCAAATGCTACACTTCTACTGAGCATATTAATCATTGAAAGAAAACAGTATTTCTTCAGCTTTGGCAATTCCTGTACTCCACATAAGTAAGGCCTCCTGCTTCCCTGTTAACCCTGTACACAATGTAGGATCCCCTAAAGCATTTGGTTTCTTTGCAGTGGTKGATTTCTGCTCTAAGCCTGGATGCCTGCTGTGGAGTCAATTAAGATCTGAAAACATCCACGTGGCTCCTGATTCAGAATTCCACTTGTGGCAAAAAGCACAAACACTGTGTGCCTGGTGCTTGGATGCTGTTTTGAAATAAGAATGCAATCCTGGTGCAGCTGCTCATTTTCCCAGAACAGAGAAAGAGCAACATCAGCTTAACACGACTGATCTCTCATTTACGGTGATCTCCAGCACTCCCAGTGTGTGCTGAGTGCCTGTAAGGCACCAGGGAATTCCTCGTGCCACAAATGCCCTTCATAGGCTCTAGCACAGTCACYTTTCATTTTGTTGTAGGGTAACATGAGAAGGGTCTAACAGCAGATCCTACCAGAGACAGAATTAGCCCTCAAACAGGCCTTTTCCTCTCCTCACYCCTAGTTTAAGGGTTTTGTTACTAATGGCTCTCTTGAGGCAACTTTCTCCCTTGAGAACAAGCTACCCTGCACACACTGCCCTGAGAGAAACYACTTACAGCTCAGTACTGGATCTGAAAGCTCCAGAAATTTAGTTTCACCACTAATTTGTGCCATGGCAGTCTACTTGGGATCTCCCCAGAAGGGCGGATGGCACTGTTTCAGTGAGGCAATGGGTCTTAATCCAGCATTAATAAACMATCTATCCTGTACAGCAAAGCTGCATTATTAAAGATGATCATCACAACATTTGTATTGACATATCCCCACATTCAAGGCTTTGACCAGGTTTCCAAGCACACAGTGGAAATCAGAGAAATGCAGTTCATGCACCTGTGGAGGCACCAATCCAAGGCTGAGGGAGTAATCAAGTACAGGCTATTTAAAAACCACTTCACTGATCAAATAACCCACTATTCACACATAGTTACTTTTTCTCCTGTGATGGAAAAAACCCCTGAGGTCGATTAAATGCACTGGAGACATCGATGATGACTGTAATCATCCTCTTATTTCTATTATTTACACTCCAGCTTACACAGAAGGATGTACCTGCTTGGTGACCAAATCAATTGTGCTGCAGAATTATGGACAATTACTGTTAACAGTTGAGCATAATAAAAGAGGGGAAAGGCAGTCCTTGGTGGGGGGTTTGCACATACTAGACTGCAAACAACAAAGTACCACCAAAATCTCTATAATACAGAATATTTTAGTGTCTTGAATTAGGTATAGCTTCTTTTTTTGCCCCTCTAAGCCTCGCTTTCAAATTGCTCCTTTAAATCAGTCCTAGGAGRAATCATTTGATTGCACATCTTCATTAGTCTCTGGAATGAATTTAATGCAAATTATAGATCTAACAGGTAAATGAGTTTTACTCTGGCCTACTTGGGAGCAGTTTTATTCACATTTATCCCCAACTTAGTCTTTGCCCACTCGAGTACAGTAGCAGAGAATATCCTGGGCTGCATAGGGGCAGTGAGCAGTCCCAGAACAGCACAGGGCCAGAGGGAACATTGCAGTTCCTACAGCACCTGAACAAATTTCAGTTCCTCAGTTTGGACACCTTGGCAATAGAGTTCCTGACATGGAAAATGCAGTGCTTGTTAATTATGTGCTTGGTCTATATCTCTCCAGTAGACACTGCATTTTTCAGCATGAAACTGGTGTTTCCTAGTAAGAATTAGACAAATCCAGCTTGGTGTTTCCCTGAATTTGTGTGCAATCTCCAAGTTCATTATTCTTCAAGTTATCTTTTAGTTTTCCTCTGTCCTGCAGGTTCACCCTAAAGGTATAAGTTTATTATGAACTGTATTTATAATATGAAAGATAGTAACAGTTGAAGCCCTTAGAATAAGAATTACTTTATTTTTCCTTTTGACATGAATGTTTTATGATTTGTCTGACTGCAAAGAAAATATCCCTGATTGATATTGCCAGAATACTGATCCTCTTTCTTTTTAGTTCCTGTGGTCTCTAGCACAAGAAAATAGTTAGAATAGCTAGAAACCAATTCCTTAACAATTGTTAAACTTATTTTTTCTCATTTCCCACAGAAACCAAGCTGTTCATGGTTTACTGTACTAAAGAAATTCCTTCAAATCAGATCACCAAAAAATCTGTTATAATTTGCCTAAATTATTAGCTAAAAAGCTCAACTATACTAGTGGAAAAGGATTAAGAATAACATCTTTTGAAGCAATAACCTGTTTTTCTCACCTAAATAGATACAAACTGTTGACAGAGAAGAAACAGCAGACTACAAAGAAAGAAGATGAAATGGAAAAAGGAAAATAAGATGATCTGTGATATATTTAATGACCTACCATGACACGTTTGTGAGCCTGTGAGCACAGAAGATACATTTTATACAGAGAGAACAAATAAATCCATTCTAGCCAACAGAATTTATCCTCAGTCTTTCCTYCTGTAATATCACTCTTCGATGTTGCCTCAGCAGTAACACCCAACTTCTGAATGATATTTAGARGGAATAGTGCCTTGAACCTTCTGCACCATAATCCCAAGAAAACAAATTGAAACATCTCTCAATTTGCAATTAGAACATAGATAGAGCTATTTTTTATGCACAGGATGATACCAAAGGCCTGAATTTCTGCCATTTGCACCCACAGAACCATACATTCTTACTTTTCCTRAGCCTTTCCCCAAACATGGACTTCAGAGGCTGCCTGTGTGCAGATGGGTTAAGAGCAATGACTCAGCCTTTCTCCTTTAACTCAAAAAGAAACAAACTTGTAAAAACAGTGATTTTTAGCGTATCAGACAAGGTTATCCAAATAGAACACAATAGCTCTGTGATATCACTAAAGCCAATGACACCTAAATAACCAGAGAGAGGTGCGATCTGTTCTCTGCCAGTTACTCGTTAACCAATCTTCATTAATCATAAAAAATGTTTTTATACGATTCTTGATTCTATAACTGCAATCTCCCAATCAGAGTTTTGCTCAGGTGGCCTTGGTCCAGCTACTATCCCTTCTTTTCTGGCTAAGATATTTTGCAATAGCAACTGATGAGTTGGAGGTTCCAGCTTAGTTTACAGATGAAATCTCTTGCAGTATGATCTCGATGTTTCTGGAGCTTTTTAATCTTTACAAGAAAATTCTTCATTTTCCAATTAAGAAATCAAAATTTCTTTTATATACTTATCATCAGAATATTTCAGCAGTTCATTACCTGGGGAAGTATATTTTATAATACTCTCTGGGGCAAATATAAAATGAAAACAAATGTAAAATTAATTAAATATATTTCATTTGTTGCAAGGACTGAAAAACAAAACTGAACAAAACCAAAAATCAATTTCTACATAAAGCCGTTTCTCTACTTTTCAGACCTAATTCAAAGTAATTTACATCATAGCCAGAATAAACTGAAAAAATATTAATATTAAAAATGCAGGAATCAAAACGGATTGATTCAATGTTAATCCTGTGACTGCAGTATCATTGTATCAGTAGCCACCATTCCAATTCTGTGCTARGTTTCATTCCTTGCAGTCACATGATATTATTCAGAGCAGAACCGGACTTATTAACATAATTGACTTGTATCAATCACTAATCACCATACATTAACACTGTTAATGAAGTTACAGTTGTGTGGTGATTTAAATAACACTGGGAGGCACAGATTTCCTTAGAGCTGTTAAGAAAACTGAACAACAGCTCAATTGTACTCCTCAAACCCAACACCTGAAGTATAAAAGCCATGATCTTTCCCCCCAAAAACTCCTCTTTGTCAAAAGCAGGAATGCCAGAAGCTCAGCCTCCAAGTTACTTAAATATCTTCTTTTTGGTGACCACAGCTTTCTGCTGGCTGCTCTTAACCTTGCAGACAGGCACAGATAACACGATGCTTATCTGACAGGCAGGAGGTCTGGCAAGCTGCTTTGCAGACTCAAAAACAAGCAGTCCACTGCGGATTGGCCAGCAGGACACTGGGGAGCATAAAGCTGGCTTGGGCCCTCCCTGTGTCCCACTATATCAAGGTTTAAGCTTCATTGACTCCAGTATAGTGGCTTTAATCAAGATTTTTCATGCCTCAGAGAACAGTGCAGCTGCTAAAGCTTCTTTAATAAGGGTTTTATAGCTGGGGAAGCTGAACAGGAATTAGCTGAAAAGAGATGACTTACTTGTGGCCTTATTAAGCAGCAATTTATTGTAAGTCAGGCTGCAACATTGTTTTGCTCTAACATGAAAGAGGAATGTTGGTTGAAGTGATTTAGTCACGTCCTTGATTCGGTTCCTGTCATTTCCTGCATTTTCTCTTGCAGTATCCTTCAAATTCAGGAAGCCCAATGCACTGTGCTAAGTCTCAGGAGAAACTCCAACATTTCCCCTTTCCCATCAGGTCAACCAGATGCAGCCATCTTCCCAGGATTCAGTGGCAACGTGGCCTTTATAAAGCTTACCCTTAGATTTCATGGCTTTTTTTAACATGAAAGAAATGAATTTCCTATTACCTTATTGAGCCCATGCTGGCAATGTTAACAGAGTATCCTGATAAAGAAAGCACTGCTATAAGGCAGGTCTAGTGAAATGGACACAGCTTGGAATTTCACTGAAGTAGACTGAAGATTCTTCAACAGAATATATTTTATCTTTGCAGACCAGTATTACTGGTATAGTATAGTATATTAAAAAAAATCCCTTATTGAAGATCAATTTATCCATTTCTAAGTGGCACATGTCTGGCCTCACCACAATTCTCACAGGAATAGTCCCATAGGAAACATGATCAACATTGAGGTAATACAGCATATGGGGCATGGGATGGCTCCATGGGCACCTGCTCAAGCAAATAAACCCTGTTGTTCCTCCCACTACCCAGGACAAGGAGTAGCCCCTGTTGAAGCAGAACAGAGAATTTTTCCAGAATGGGACATTTTCACTCAGTGGTGGATTGACAAGATTATGCAGAAGAGGCACATCCATGTGTTAAATCTTGAGGCACCTGGCTCCTGATGGAGAAGGACTGCCAAGYATTTATTTTGTTAGCTTAAAGATGCTTGATGTTCACAGCTTTTGACCCTTAGGATTAGGCCCCTGCCAGAGGCACACTGCAGAACAGCAGCAGAGTATTAGCCTCTTTTTACCTTCCCCTTTCCTACTTTTCCCACACAAAGACAGACCAGGGATCAAGCTAAACAGATTATTTCCTGCTGGCACCCACAGCAAGGTAACAAATCCAACTATTGTACAGCAAATGTGTGCTCTGAAGACTCAGTAGTCTGGAATTGAGGAGCTATGAAGAGGAGTTAGAATGTGTTGAATAAATATGATAACCTACATTTCCATCTGCCTTCTGTCTCAACTCTGAAAGGCTGCTGCTTATCTCCTCTCCACTGACCTCACAGGAGGAGAAGGGATCCTGTGAAATGCATGGAAGTGCAACACCACGTGCCATTCAGCAGAATCTCAGCACCAGGACCTGGAAGTTAATCACATCTCATTTTTCCCAAGGCAGGATATCTCCTCATGCACCATAGCCACTCTTACTATTTTCTTAGTAATTGCCTCAAAGCTTCCATTCAGGCCACAAAGTTTAAAATCTCACAAAATCTGCCTATAATGAAAGTATATAAATCTTTCACTTGCAAACTTCTCATTAAGACTATTCCCACTGTTAGCAGAATCTAGTGTTGGTGAATACTGGGTCAAAAAGCTAATTCCCTTGCAGTCCTTTTACTGTCTCCTTAATGATTACTGAGAGTCCGGAAATGAGAGCAAAAAGTATTTAATTCTTTATTCAACATGAAATTGTCTTGATTTATACTCTTGAAAAATTAATAAAATGCCTCTGAGACAGTCTATCTCTGCTGCCAGGCTTGCACAAAGTATCTGCTTTATCTGCTGAGCTGTGCAGAACTGTAATAGAGAATAATACTTCTGCTTTCAGTGCTACATTTACTGTAAATTTCCATTCTTCTGGAAAGGTTCTGACAGACATATTTAGCATCTCAGATCTGACTTCAAGAGTGGAACTTAGCTATTATTTGTTCCACTAATATTTTTGAATAAAGACCTAGTAGTTGAATTTGGTGCAGAGATGGGACTTTTGCAGGAGGCTGGAAAAACCAACTCCTCCTGAGCTCATGGTAAAGGCACCACCCAGATGTTCCTTCTGTACCAGGGTTCCTCTTTCCAGAAATCACAGCACCATCCCATGCAGACAACAGGATTTACATTCCTATACAAAGCTTAGTTGGATGTTGTCAGATTTACCCAATTCTGCCTGACAAACAGCATCCCAATTATCCCATACTTTGTTACCTGCCACACACATTTAATTAAAACTAGCTCAACATCTTGGTTATTCTTGGTGATGATGGCACAGACTTCACCAACAGTCACAGACTAAAYGGCATCATGACTAGAATTCTTCACAAGGGTCTCAGGGAGGGAAAAAGGAGAATGTGCTATTTTCAGCCTTTAAAACTTTATGTATATGTTCTTGGCAAACCACTCATTTATTGCCSGGCTGTATCCTGTTTCCTTATGATCTTACTTTTCTCTCCTGTGAAACTCGAGTCTGTCCTTCCAAAGAGAAACATTGTCAAAACACATCCACACAGTTTAGGAAGGAGATTTATATCCAAGATAATATCAACAAAACTGTGGGAAGTCACCATGTTTCTAATGWTAAAAACATTGAGGAGGATTAAATGTGTGCTCTTGGAGATGGGAGCTGCTGTTCAAATGTTCCAGTCCTATATTATTGATAATTGTTTTCAGCTTCAGAAACAATCCTTGTTTGCTGACTTTCAAATAACCACTGAAGAAGTTAATCAGCAGCCAGAACAAAACAGCTTCCAGAAGGCAGTGACAGTGAAAAGGAAGTCAAGCATAGTTGCTGTAAACTCCTTTTATCCCCATACTTTTATAAAGCCTTAGCCCTTAAAGCTGGAAATACTCTTTGCTACTGTGTCATGACATGTCTGTACTGCTGAGATAGAATTTCCATGCACTAAAAATGCTAAACAGAGCCAAAATAAAAGAACAATTGGAAAGCAGTAAATGAGCAATGAACTTCTCTTACTTTACTACAAAGCTCTTGAAAGCTGTCCTTCCACTTGCCCATAAATCCAGATGCACACACAGGCACAATGCACACACAAGTTTAGTCTGTTTGCATGTTTGCAGATCACTTCAATACAGCACAATCTTTATCAGTGATACGATGAAATGTCTTTGTAGACTTGCCTGTAACACACTTGAGAAGCAGCTGAAATAGGGTTCTGGTTGCCAGCAGGCTTATCTTTCATCTTTTACCTCTGACTAACACAGCAGAGAGTCTATTACCTGCATTTTTCACAGTTGGATCTTTTAAGTGTGATTTTGGGCAGCAAAGATATAAAGCAAATTCTTCTGTCTTTTTCATTCCTCTGAAATAAACCCACTCTCTCCTTGGAGCTTATCTGAAAGCTTGAAATTGAACTAATGAATCTCAGGAGAAAACAAAAGCTGGACAATAAAATGCATATACAAAAGGCTCTGAGCATCCTCACCCTAATGCATAATTCAAAGAAGTTGAAATGAAAAAYCGTTAAACTCTTCCTCACTTACCTGCACTAATAAACATCAACAGACCATGCAACTTTGTTGCAGGTGCACCATCAGATGAGCAAATGTTTCTCTTCCTGTGTGAAGAAGGGATTTCAGAGAAGGCCCCTTGGCCAGCCCTGCTCTGAGCCAGCAGCACTCAGGGCACCTCAGCTTCAAAAGACCTTCATGTGTCAGGAAGGTTTCACAACAGGCAGTGCTCTCTAAAGAGAAAACAACAAAATGTTTAATGTTTGCAATGCCTCATAAGACTAATTTCCCAATTTGTATTCAATTTCTGTCAGCAGCCTGCAATGTATTCATCATCCTCCAGCCCAGGCAAACCCTGTGATTCTTGCTCCACTTGAATGAGAAACAGAGTGAGAAGGGGAAGGTAACTGCTTTAAAGAGCACAGCAAATCCATAMATACCCCTGAACTTGAATGCAAGAAAAAGCCAAACTACAAAACAACTTTTTCCATATTTCAAAAATATTAGATTGGATACAAATAATATAATTTATATGTTTTCATTCCCAAGGCTTCCATAGACATTACATGCAAATGTTCAATTGTAACAAATCCAAATACYAAACTCTGGACCATTTAATGAGTTAATTGATTTTCAGAGATGACAGGCAGTTTGTAGCTTTGCTTGCCCAATTATTTCTTCTGCCTAAAGTAAGATGCAGTTCTGACTCTATTAGCTCATTATGCTGTAAATCAGAGAAAGAGGAAATAGAAAAGACCAGCAGCAGAAGCAAACATCATCAAGGTTGACAGGAAAGTTAAATGAATTTTCTCCCAACATTCTGCTTAAGATCATTTCAGTAATAAGAGTGAAATAAATTTCTTTTGTTCTTCAAGTGAAATGTTACCCTTTCATTTTACTAAAAACAATTCAAACAGAAACGAAAGAATGGCTGCCAAAAGTTTTTAATGAATGAAGACCCCTAGTGAGGATGAAAACCTACACATCCAACCTCTTGGCATTTATTATCATAGCTCCCATCAAGACAGGAACAAATTGTTCAGCTACATTGCAGAAGTTTTTAATAGAGAATCCATAAAATTTAATTCATGGAATAAACCTCTTGGCAACTGCTTTCTAGTTAAGTAAAACTGGTTTCTTTCCAGATCACTGATCTTGTTTTGTAGGTAATTACATTTTAAAATTGTACCTTTTCTCAATATTACTTTGAAATATCTCCTTTTTAATAGATAATTACATAAAAACAGGCTTCTTAGTTCTTCTGATATAATTTTTCATCAATATTTAATTATTCTAGTTACTCTCTACTCAAAAGGGCCCACATTCTGGAGTTTCATAYCAACTGTAGCCAGGATTCCTCTGAGCCTTTTGCTAACAACTAGAACAAAATAGATCATCAGATTTTTCCTTTTAAGATTATTTTTGAACAAGAATTCTTCCTTGTCCTAAACTGCTAAAAAAACAAAAACAACAACAACAAAAAAAACCCACCAAAAATCCACCCCAAACAAAAATCAAAAAAATGAGAGGAAAAGATGTTCTCTCCTTGTTATTTATCCAGAAATGAAAATGGATAGGAAATGCAAACACACTACTATGTGCAAAAATATCCTACTGGTGTCCAAGGATGTCAAAACTGCAGACATCAGATGGGGCTGTAGTGCAAAAGAGCCTTGGCATTCATGTGGGACCATGGAGGAGCTCCTGGCCATTCTGGCTCAGAGACCAACCCCTCTGGTGACTCTTCATYTTCCCTGGAGATCACTGCTCCTAACCCCAAGGACAAATATTTAAAGAGACAAAGAACTAGTTTGTGAGCTTGAAAGTTGAGTTAATTACTGAATAAATATATAGCTAGAGAAGATAGAGGTTTATTTGACTAAAAATTCAAACTGCCCTCCTGATCTCCTGCCATGAGTGGAGATAACTGAAATTTCCGGACACACCAGAAAATGTGTAGGACACAAGATGGGACTTGAAATCTTATCTTGCTTCCATGGACATGCAGGGATGTGTCCTGGCTTTAACAAGAGTGGGGAAGGCTCCTAAAAGTCTCTCTTTTAAAACATCAGCACTCAGTCTGCATCCTACAGGCTCAGTATTGCCCCATTACAACACTGTTTCAACAGCCTGTGGAGTTTTAGTGACAACACCAGGCAAGAAAATGAGCTGTTTATCAGGGAAAAAAAATCACCCAGCTCACTTCCTGCTATTGCCTTTAAGTCCAAGGTAAAAAATAAAAATATTAAAAAATTATGCAGTAAGGGCAAGACAAAGAATTCAGCTCCTCTCATTCCTAGAATAAGGCAAGTCATCTTTTCAAGGTAGATATGAATGGGTAGATTAGTTCAGAAGAAGCTGCAAGGAAATCTAGAAATACTTTATTCAAGCAAAGGCCCTAATTATCTTGTCACAATCCCAGTTGTCAGGAAGCAGGGACAAAGATGCAGCTCCAGATGGTTTCTCCTTCCCTTCTGTAGTGTCTATCTACAGAAATAGGAGCATAACTACAGAATATCTGGGTATTAATCAGAATTAATCTACAGCACTAAATTCAAGGAAGTTAGCATTTCAAATGTATTTTTTCATTAAAGACTTTAGTATTTCCTAATTTAAGCACGACAGCAAGTTCCAGTTTCTTCTTACTGGCTCTCCAGTGCCATTTGTGAATGACACCAACCTCATAATTATCCCTTATTATTTGTTTTTGACCCTTTTCATTATCTCTTCTCTGCTTCTTTAGAAAATTCATTTTAAAATTACTGATCTCACTGAAAGCCTTGATGTTTCACTGTGTTCTCCCATCCCAAATCCTTACTTTAGCACTCTGGTTTTCTCTCTAATGAAGATTTCAATCACTGTTTGCTTTACTGTCAACCACCTTGACTGGCTGTGAGTATAATGAACCCCCTTAACCCCGGAGGRAGGCACTGCAAACCTGTCAGGGCTAATGGGCTCACGGGCTGCTGATTTCACTGCACGCTCTCCCACAGGCAGCAGGAGAGTCCTGCAGCAGCCTGACCTCCAGAGCCTGCCAGGAGTGGGAGGGCAGGAGGAGGGATGGCCGAGGGAGCCAGGCACGCTCCTGTGTTTTCAGTAAACACTGCCTGGAAAATGGGCCTGCTTTATAGCCCAGATTAGAGACTAAGATAGACAGATAGATAGAGAGCAGCTGGCTGGGATGGAGAGCCCTTTGAGGGGAACTGCAGGGCTCAYTTGGGGAGGAATGTGCCAGGGAATCATGCAGCAGTTGGTGCACAGAGATGTCAAGCAACACCAGTAGCTGAAGGTTGCAGGATGGGTACAGAATTACAGCAGTGGCATTCTCTGCTACCATCAAAGCTGGGCAGCTGCTCAGCCCCTGCACAAACCTTCCTTCTTGCTTTCCCACAGCTAGAGCTTCAGCTCCCTTTCTGGAAATTTTTTGCAAGGAATTTTTATGCATGTTACAGGAACTGCAGCTCATCTAGGAGAGTCCAGTCCACCACACAGGCACTCTTGGTGGTGGATCTGAAGGCAGGTCCCAGCTGTTGGCCATGTAGCTGCACTGCTGAGTGCTGAARTACCCAGCCCAAAGGCAGCTGAGAGCCTGCACAAACCGCAGTGTGTAAATCCTCCTGTCTCCACAAAAAAAGAGCACGACCCAAACTGRTTTGTCTCCAGAGAAGAGCAACATGAAATACATTTGCAGACAAGAAAAAGCAATGCAAGTTGCTGCCTGTCTGCTAAAGAGCTGACCCAGCCTAACTGGAAACATGGCACCAATGGCACCAGGATACGACATGTCCTGCATGGCCAAACAACGTGGATGTGAAGATTCTTTGGCTTGGTTTGATAACAAAGTTTTGGAAAACATGCAGAAGTAGCTAAGCAAATATAACTACTACAAATGGAGCAGGGAAACCAGTAATTTCCAGGATATTGAGGCACATGTGGGTATAGAGAGTCACAGGGGATTATGACTTTCTGAATTCATAAAGATGACATTTCACTGCAAAGAAAGCTCTCTTCATAGACTGATTTTGAAGGAAATAGCCTTGAGGTTGTTCTAATCCTGCCTGGGAGAKTCAGTACAATAAGTCTCAGATCATACCACTGGATAGAAAGCAGCTGAGACAGCCAAAGCAGTGGAAGTAAAAGTCTCCAGTGAATTTGTGGGTCAGGTCCTCAGCTACTCCAAACAGGCTGCAGTGCTCTACCTGCAGGTCTGGCTGAACCCTCTGTGTTTGTGAGAGAGGGACATGAAACAGGCCAGCAACACCTTATTTCTTCACACTGCTGCTTTTCCCAGGAAGCTTCTTAGCATTGCTTATATGAAATGCTGGAGTAAATCTTGATGTCTGAGATGTCTCATTTTCCTTAATGCTCACAGTTAACTGAAATATTAAATATATAAAGTGCCACCCTCTTATTATTTAAAGCCTAAATTAACATAATTACCATAATTAGGACAAATGCTCTTCCCAGTCTATTATGTCTTAGCTTTTCCTGAAGGCAGATTCATTATCTTCAGGCCAGCTTTTATCTAACAGTGAAAGCATTAYTGAAATTGGTACCATTAATGTTCATCAAGACATGTACATCCCCACTTACCTTGATATTACTGATTTCTACCCTGATTGCCAAGGTGAAAAATTTTGTGGCTCATTAGGAAGACCAACTATTAATTGAAAAGAAAAAAAAAATGAAATAGAAAAGGCTGTACTAGCAAAACTAAAAGTACAGAAATCTTTAATAAAGATGGAAAGTGTGTTAAACTAATGGTCAAAGCCATGAAGTCAAATCTCACTATGTTTCCAGTTTGGAATTTATTTAGAATACAAAAAAGAAGAACAAAAGAGCTCACAGTCACTTTTAACTAGCCCAGTGGGACACTGGTAGGAGATGTGCAGCACAAGCTTACTCACTGGCTGAATTCAAGCCCACCCTCAGATGCACCAAGGCCTTGCCTWGATGGCAGTAGACTTGGGGATGTCTTGATTATGTCTCTCAGAGCTGCCATGATAAACACAATTAATTCAAAGAATGAATTATTCTGCAATGCAGAGTAATTATGAAGACACATTGCATGTWATGGACCTGCAGCACAACACCTCTGCACCCATTGACAGTGACTGAGGTTACTCTCCAGTACTCAGGTACCTGCAGCTATCAGCACAGAATCTGACAGCTTTCATCCTTCAGAAAAAATAAATTCCAGTTTAACTCTTGCTTGGAAGAGAAGAACTCATATTACAGTATGCACTCATAAAAGCRGTGCTATTTTATTTAAACAGAATGTCTCAGTTATGGCAGCAGCAATATAAACTTTACTGAATGTTTTATTGTCACACAGCATTCCTTGCAATAAAGGCACCTCAGTCACTCTGAATGCTYCTGGAAAGGATTGATCTCCTGTAAGGTCAGATGGCAATAAGCATATCTCAGTTTGCCATTCCCCTCAGTATAAGAAAGACCTTTTTATGTTCTATTACATGTTTTCTTCTTTATAAAAAGCCCAAGGAAGTGCTCAGAGGCCTGAGCARTGCAGTACACTGCACTGAAAGAAGGAAAGCAGGAAGGTGGAACATACTAGAGGGACAAGGGTGGAGTCACAGCACTGCCACTGCCCCTACACACCCTCCAGGTCTTCCAGGTTCCCAGACCACAAGCATGCCCTCTGAACAATTCACTGTGCTTACCACCACTAAACCTTTTCCAGCAAACCTGAGCCCTGGCAATCAGATACTCAGGATCAATTCTGGAACCAAAATTTGTGTTCAGACTTCCAAAAAGTGCTACCACCATGCTAAAATTCAGAGTCTTCATTTGGTGCATTTTGCTGGAAGGTTAAAACCCAAGCTCCACAGTCACAGTGGCTGCCCACTGTCAAATCTGTCCTTACAAATTAGTTCTTATCAGAAGTCAGACCATAGGAAGAAAGTTCAACTGGGGTCTTTGTGATCTGGATAGCTGGTTTCCATTTTTAGGAGTAAACCCATTAAAATATTCTACCCTGATTTTCTTTTCCTGTTTGGTGAGTTTGTGGCATGCCAGGAATGCCAGCTGTTCATTTAATACCTCTCATGACTGTATAGAGACGATATTTCTTTCACTACCTCAGTACTGAAAAGCTGGCAAGCTGAGGGTAGTGCAGAGCAGAACCTTTCCATGGCATGGGGTGCTGGCCACAGAAGCTTTGGTTTTCTGCAACAGCTCATCAATCTGGATGGCAGGCACTTTGTTGGTCCACCTAGAAATGTGGTTCAGAGACTGTTCATTTCTCAAACTGAAAARGTTTTGTTAAGTGATATAAAGACCAGCAGCTGTCCTGATTCTTCTCCAAGCAATTTTCCTTGATTGCTGAAGTAGCCAAAACTCTATCACCTTTTCTGGAAGATCAGAAATGTGCATCTTTGCTAAAACTCACCACATGCAAAGCTGGATTTGACAGACTTTATAATGAATTACCTTAACTTTCTATTACATTCATCTAGAGTCCTTTACCCCAGCAGACAATTATTTGGTTGATCATTTTCCACTGTAAACAACCAAAACAGCAGCTCTCATGATTCCACTACTTATATCAACAGGGCCTACTCAGCACAGCTGTTCAAACATTTGTTAAATCACTTCACAGCAAATAACAATATGGTGCAGCATGCCTGTTCCTCATTTCAACTTAACCATAGCAATATTTAGCATGCACTAAAAAAACATATGCTCTATTCACAAAAAAAAAAAAAAAAATTACTTCATCTTAATCAACAGCAGCCTGCTAGTCTCAGAGGACACTGGAAAGTTCCATAGGTAAGTAGAGTCTTAAAGGCTGTGAAAGATGAATAGCTTCATTCATCCTGAAACCTAATTCCTAAGAATGTGCACCCAGAAGTTCAAACAATCTGACTTTACACTTTGTGCCCAAAGGCTGGGCCTGATTCTGCATCTCTTAATTTATTTTGTATGTATTGTAGCACAATCCACAATCCACTAAAAATGCCAGGAAACTGTTGTGATAGAAGAAAACAGTGAAAAGAATGCCCAGCACYAACACATTAATGTGAGAAAACAGAGGCATGAAGTGACTCACTGAAAGAAAATAATCTACTAAGTCAGGCAGCAAAATTCAAATTTTTAGACTTCTTCTTAGCCACTGCACCCTTCTGGGTTCCCACATGTGTCATGATCTCCTACAAATTTTTCCTGCTGCATCCTTAAAACTTAGACAAGCAAATCTGCAAATTTTGTCCTWATTACTGAGCTCTGAGTAAAGGTGTATTTCTCTCCCTGCATCTCTCTGTTTCCTACAGGGACCTTAGCRAGAACTTTGTGAATTACACAAGAAAAGAGACCATCACCTGAACTGGCTCCTGCCTATTCCTGTGCTCCTGCTTCAGAGCACACTAAACCTGCTGGAATGTGCCAGGAGTGATAGAATCAGCAGCCAACCCCACTCCAAGCTGAGACTGCAAACACGCATGGCTCCCTCTAGACACCGGTTTTAGATGAGCTGCTGATTGGCAAAATATCAGAATCCTGTTGCAATTTTACACAGCTGAAGAATCCACAGAGCCTGTTCTCTTGCAGAGATCTGTTCAGTCTCCTTGGTAAAGATCTAGTGCAGCCTGCTGCTTATAGAAGGAAAAAGTAGAGATGCATTCACCTGGCAGCACGAGACCACAGCTCCTTTCTCAGGACTGCTCTGACTACACACTCAGTGTCTTTGGAGAGTCCATCCTTATTTATTTCCCTCTTTTTAGCTCTTCTTTATAGCCTTACTATCAACTGACAGAAATTTCCAAATCTTTCCATTGTTCTGTTTTCCTCCCTGAGAACAGCTCAAGGCATTATTCAAGTATAAAAATTAATTTAAAGATTCTGTTCCTAGGACTAGATTCCAATATGAACACATTACTGAGACTTCCAAATTACAAATAGCACTGGAGGATATAAAAATCTAGTTGTGTAGAGTGATATATTTGAGCCTTTAGGCTGCTATCTCTCACTGGAATTCACTATGACTCAATTCTTTTGAACCATCTCAAAATGATAAACCATAGAATATAGTATTTATCTATGAAAATAAAAAAGATTAGACATGACCCCTTTTAAGACCACAGTGGCATTTGTGATCTCTTACAGATTACAGAGTTATTTATTATTTATATTATATAGTTTATAATGTGYATAGCATGAGGAGTAGAACTCATAAGTGATACAATTTTGTTCTGAGGACTGAGGAATTGTGATATTTGAAGTTCTCCACGAACTGTCCTAAAAGGTTTTCCCAAAAGGTTTTTTGTGGGGGGAGCTAAACAGGGAAATGTGTAAATGCAATTTGGGTTCAGCAAAGACCAAGTCTATATTGCCTTTTCTATTTCAAGATCCCTATTTATTTAGAAACCAAATTTCTCAACCTCTACTTTGCATGTCTTTGACAACTTTCATTCACACCGTATGCAAATACTAAATRTGTTACTGTTAGGAGTAACACGAGATGATTTCTTATTCATTTAATCAGATGAATCTGCTAATACCAGAAGACTGTAGTTTTGAATTCTATCAATATTTGCMTTACCACTAACTGGAGTCAGCTAAGCACGTACTGGTTCAGTTTTATGGAGGGCTATTAGAAGGAGTTTAGTTTTGCATATTGAATGCAGAGTCCTTTGAGATCTCTAAGRAGACTGCTGACTTTCTGCTCTTCCCTTGGCCACTTCTGGCCACTGCTGGAGGCAGGATCCTGAGCTGGATGGACCCCAGCTTATTATAAGTCAGACAGGTATTTTATATAGAAAGAGCAGACAAAAGGAATTTACACCCTGTATTAGCAGGACTCTGCTTCACACTGAATAACCTCCATTCACTGAACCAAAACTGGAGTTAGACACAATTTTTTAAATAGCTAAATTAGTTGAAAATATGAAATGAATCACTGCTGCCTCTCCAAGCACAGCACTTTTTACGTAGGCTTAGAAATATCTTCTGCTTATTTTTTTGCTAAACTCACAAAAGCATAAAGAAGTTGTAGCCAAGGCAATGCCATGAGAAGCACTCCCAGAGCAGCAGGAGTGGGCACGAGGAGCAGGCTGAGGGGGTTGCAGGATGCAGCACAGCCCCAGCCCGAGGGGATTGGCAACACCCCTGAATGCACCACTGCACCTCCATAAACACCCATTGTGTTCCTTCAATGAGCAACACATCTCAGAGCTGGAAAGCAGCAATGTGTAYGCCTGGAACATTTAATTTGGGAAGTTGGGAAAGCGTGCTCATCTCCTGTGGCTCCCTTTTCTCTATGTTCTTCCTTCATAAGGCCTCAGCATCTCACAGCCACAGAAGAATTCAAAGAATGCCATTAAGAATGCCATTATCAAGATACCACCCTGATAATTAAAACTAAATACTTGTTCTAAAAGAATCCTATGGCAAATCTCAATTCTTACACACAGAAACTCCTTTTCAAGCCAAATTATGACAGCTTTTTGTTTTCTAGGTGATGTCTCAGCCCTTTTTTTCCTCCTTTTATCATTCTTTCCCAATAATTACTGCATCACAATCATGAAATGGTATTATTATTTTTTCATAACTTACAGACCCCAGTTTCCAAGTTTTGGTCTCAAGAGTTTGTTCTCTGCTTGCTGGGTTGCTTTTAGAGTGTGGCTATGCCTGTGTTTATCACAAAGGAGAGAAAAGGAGAAGGGAAGAAATTACAAAGGGAGAGGTGGATGAAATGAATTGCTGGAAATTATGTTCTCTTAGGGCAAGGAAGATGTGTCAATGGCTGAATAAATTGAGAGAAACCATCAAGAATAGCTCCCACACACTTCATCTACTTGAAATGTACATATTTTCTATGATTCTCTATTTTTCTGGACAGACAGATGAAATCTGAAGCTCAGATTTGTTCTCTGGGAGTTGTCATACACAAAGGCTTTGATCTGGAATTCTGTTTAGCACCCCAGTACAGGCAGGAAATCAAGAAATCCTTTTGGCTACCAGCAGTGAAAATGCTGTTGCATTCATGCTGAGAAACAAATGTGGGCACAACATATACTAATAAATATTTCAGGAAACCTGCCTCCTCAATTCAAAAAATCTAAGTCTCATTATTAATGTTAGAGTAAAAAATTTATTACATAAAACCCCATTTCCCTGAATACCCCATCAAAACTGAGATTAAATTACACTTACAGTATTTTATCACTTTATGGAATACTACATTTGTACCCTCAGTCTTGTATTGAAGCACTGCTTATGGGCACAATACATGAATTTTATGCCTATCTGAATACAAAAGGTGGCTGTAGAGGAAAAGAAATTGATAAATATAGCCATATCTGAATTCTTCAGTTCTGTGGATTGCCACAGAAGTTTCAATTCTCAAGGCTTCTCCAAGCTTGTTTGGCTTTAAGACTTCACAGAAGGGAACGAGTTTGTGAAATAACTAAGCCTGGAGCTCAGAAACTGCATCTCATTTMAAAAATGTTTGAAATGCTCTCATTTAACAGTTTCTGAAATGAAATACAGCAGACTTCCAGGGCTGCAACATCGTCTCCTCATCTGCAATCCAAAGTTTTACAAAAGCTGTTTTTTTTTTTTTTTTAATCCAGAGACTCATCCTTCCAGACTCTCAGAGACTGGCCCTGGCAATGAAAAAGGAGGCTGAAGTACTTAATTTATGTTAGACACCATATCTCAGAGCAGTGTAAGACAGAGGAACACCCTGGAACCCTGGAACAGAGGAACCCTGCTCATCCCCTCAGCAGAAAATGGTCTGCAGCACTGCCCATTCTCAGACACTGACATGATCCTTCCAATGTAACAAATTTCTTTATGTTATGGGAGTGTGGCGTTTCAAAAGATGCCCATTTGCCTTCTTGCATCAAAAWGAAAAATGCCAAGTGCATGTTATGTCTTTTTAGTAGGTATATACAGATCTAACAATACAGCTCAAATAATGACTGCTTTGCTTGCTAGTAATTAATGTTGAAACAGCATAAGATATAAGAGAAGGAAATATACCTTAATATTMATTTTCCCACGTTATAAAATGCTGAACTCTCTCTGCTATCTTACCCTTACCACAGTGCTGTGGGTGACAAGGCTGTAAAACATGAGGAATTCTTGTTGCTTGTTTGTGAGGTGTTTTTTTGCTTTGGTTTTGATTGGTTGGTTGGTTTGGCTTTTGTTTGTCTTGATTTGAATTTTTGCTTGTTTGGTTTGGTTTTTGCTTGTTTAGTTTTCAAACTGTCTGGCTCATGCAGACTGAGAGTACTGAGATTCCTATAAAACAATGGTTTGGATAATGAATTTCAGTTTCAATTATTTCTGGTTTCTCAGGTTTGAGAGCTGTCTCTGCAGCCTATGAAGGTGTTTTGTACCATCACAAGATTTGTGATCTAAATTCAAACCARGAGCTCTGAAAAGCAGAGAGATGCAGTCAAGCTCTAAAAAGTCAAGATTAGCAATGCTTTGTTTAAAAAGAACATTAAATTCTGCACCTGAAAAGCACWATGCAACTCCACGTAAACTCCATCAGCGTAAAGCCCCAGTTTTGCTCACTCTTGTTCTCTAAAACTGAACAGTGAATAATTCAAACGTTTCATTAATTTTGTAGGAACRGAATAATGTTAAAAGAGTACAAATCTACAGTCTGAAGTGCTCGGTACAGGGGAAGAACTGAGGGCTCGGCTGGGGCTGGAATTGACCCCTTGSGTTTGTGAGGGGAGCAGGGACAGCACTCCCCACCTGCGGGAAACACCGGCGCTAAAGGAGCAGCAGGGCAAGGCAGAAGCAGCTTGGGCATATCCAAAAAAATCTAGATTTTTCAACAGCCCACTGTTGTGCTGCTCATCACCGGCCCAGCTAGCACAGCCATCCTTCCCTTCCCCGTCTCCAGCCAGAAGCGCCGCRTTCCCTCAGCGAGCCATTGTCTGCGCGCAGGGGGAGCGCTCGGGAGCTGCTGAGGGGCAGGGCCGGGTCTGTACCTCGGCACAGGCTGCTCCGTCCTGCTCCCGGACACGGGACGGGGATAGCGGGGACACTGGGGACACCGAGGGCCCGGGCACCGCCGCGGCTCGGGGCCGGAACGGGCGGGAAGGTGGGAGCGCCGTGAGGACTCAGCGGCCGCGCTGAGGGCAGGGCCGGGCCCATGGCGGCTCTAGGGGCTCCTCCGGCTTCTCTGGGGGCTCTCAGAGCTCAGGTGGCGGCAGGGGACACTCACCGGAAAGGGAACACTCACCGGAAAGGGGGCACGCACCGGGAAGGGGACACGCACCGGGAAAGGGACAAGCACCGGGAAAGGGACAAGCACCGGGAAAGGGAGACACGCACCGCGAAAGGGGACACGCACCAGGAAAGGGGACACAGCTCAGGGTCTCGGCCACCTCTTGGTCTGACTTTGCTTTAAAGCTACCGTGACAGAGTACCAGAATCTTCCTGCAAATCTCTTCGAGGCGTTTGCTACCCTTATTTTACCCACACACACATATATGAGAGGTTATTTGTTCTGAGAGTTCAGCCTCTCTTTGCAGTGCCCGGCATTACCTGTCCCACTCCATGCCCACCTCCCGCCGCCGATGTCCCTCCCTGGCCCCTGCGGTCCCACAGCCCTGTCCTGGCCCTGTCCTGGCCCTGTCCCTCCTGTCCTGGGCTGTGGCGATGCTGCCCTGCCAAGGGAAGGCTGTCACACTGTTTTGGCACGGCTTTTTTTCCTGACAGATTCAGGTTAACTGTGATTTTCAGCCTAAAGTTTATTGCCATTTGAAAGATACATATTTGCTAGCGTGGTTGAAGGGTTTTTCTTGGAATTCAATTTAGCTGGCTGATTTTTACAGATTTCTTTTCTCTCTCTCTTAAAAAAAGGAGAAAAGTATGTACATTCCAGCCTATGCAGTGCTTCATCCATTTTCTGTCATAACCAAGAACRAGCTGTGTCAGGTTTTATAAAATTAATGATTCATCTTAGTACAACCTATGTTGCTCTTTTTAGTTTCCCATATTTGACCYAAGAAAAAAATTTCTATGCTTTTGATCACAAATACACAGATCAGACTGGTAGGCTTTAGAAAAGAGAACCTTTTTCAAGGAGATCAGGTCTTTTTCACACACTTGTCAATTTTGTAAATAGACACATGTCCATTCATAAATACGCAAATGTCAATTTCGTATATAAACATCCACTAGTTTTGTTATTCTGGTTCTGTTCTTTAGCACAACCTCATCATTTTGGCTTCATGCAAACAAAATTCACTAACTCAGCAGCTGTTATCCAGTTTGCTGGAGTAGAAATACTGAGTGGAGAACAAAGAGATTAAAAATGAATACARGGATCCTGCTGGAAAAGGAAGTTTTTCCAGAAAGGACACTATGAAGGGCAGCAAGTGTGATCTAGGCTAGAAGGGAGGGACTGGACTTTCTTCATCACATAATGTCAAATGCAGGAAAATATAGGCAGACTTGATATGTAAAATGGTGTGAATTGTTCATGGTATGGAAATGAAGGAAATCTTAGCTGCTGAAGCAAATGGTGTGTGGAGACTCTGCAGTGGAAACTGAATCAATTCCTAGACCAGAGCTGGTTGGCAATGGGAATAGCTGAAATTTCACTTTTACAGGCATATTGTAATTATATGCAAAAATGTGAYTTATGACAATGCTTCTGTGTTTACTGCTTATCTCCAACTGAGCTTTAGAGGTCCTGTTGAGAAAAACATAAAATGTAGCATTTTGTTCCTGTGCAATAAACAGTAATTAGGMAGCAATTTTAATTTAAAGCCAGCTAAGGTTTTGCTGTTTACAATAACTAGCACACAATGACTAAGTGTACAGTATGTATGAATGACAGATTAAAATATTAATAATGAAGAAACATTAGTGAATGTATTGCTTTTCATTACATGACACACTCAGTACAAATCCTTATATAGGTTTTACAGGTTTAACTGCCTATTTCAGTTTTTAAGTAGGCAGCACTTGAAGTTACACACTTCATCCTGTGTCCTTTGCTTGCTATCCCAGTCCACCACATTACCACTTGCTTTTCAACAGTTATCTAGCTCCCCTATCTTCCCTGCATTATTTATGTTTTGTCTTGTTTTAAAGCTATGGAGCACAACATACCTACTTAAAACTTGATGCCAACCTAAAAGCCTTTTGTTAAAATAGTGTTTTAGTATTTATTGTCCATACTCTACTGCTCTGTAAATCATCCAAACTCATTACTGAGGCAGTCAATGTTTGAGCTCCCATAAGTTGTCCCTATTCATGGCAGGAAGAAGAGGAGCTTATATTTTAGTAATCTGGCTAAAAGAAGATTAGAGGTGGCATCTGTCTGTAACAAGTCTCAGGATATATTTCTAAAGCGATATTTAGAAAAGACAGAAAGAGGAGACTGTGGTAAGCCTAATTTTAGCTTTCAGTTCCAGTTTTYTGATGCAGAATTGTCTTCCAAGTATCTGCTTAGCTTCAGGGGGAAGCAATTTACTTTTAAATCTTCAGAATGGCAAGTGGGGAATCTCCTTTTTTCGGGAGACAACTGTGTTTTGTTTATTGACTGATAATATCAGTAGTAGAATTAAAACCATGGGTTAAAAACTGAAGTTTCAAGGCTGGAAGATTGAAAAAAACGAGAGTTAAAATAAAAACAGCAAGACACTTGGGCTTAAGGCAAATCAGTGAAAAGGACCAGGAGGAAGTCATCAGCCAGTGATTTCTCTTGTGACACCTGATCTGCAGCAGCCTCCCCATCTGTTGCTTAGGTCTAAACATTTTGAAGTCACATTATCCTTTCCTGAAATACTGATTTATTTCTATTTTAAATTAAAGTCTTCCTTCAGCATTCCTMCACAAAAGTCAAGCATTTGCAGAGAGAAATAGAGCTGTTTCTGGCCTACCTTAATTGAACAATGTATTAGGAAAACCCCAGCTGTTTAGCAATTGTCAACATCTGCCATTTCTGTGTTCCATCTTAGAATTCTATTCTACCTAGAATTTTTCTAAATAAAATTCTTATTGACTGTAGCTTTAAAATAAAAATCTGTAGCTTGTAAATAAAATTCTGATTGACTGTCCCTCTGTGCCCTCCTGTAACTGGTGGTAGAGGAGATGGGGTTCCAAAGACTGCCTGGGTTAAAACTAACTGGAGAGGAGTCATCAATACTTTGGGAAATTGGACATACATTGGGCCAGTTTTATTTTGCCTTGAAGAAGTCAATCCACTAAAAAACCATGCATGCTGAACAAGAGCAGAAAAATCAGTCCTCCAAACAGTATCACAACAAAAAAAAAAAGCACTTTGTCTTTTCACTAAATTCCCCAATATGGAACTGTCATTGTGACCTCATTTAAAGTAGAGCCACGGCCTTAGACACTGAACTTCACAAAGTTTTTTCCAAGTACAATTAGTGGCCCATTTCTCCCCTTTAGTCCTGGTTTTAGGTAAAGTTCCTTTCTGGTACTAGCTGAAAAAAAGCTTTTAGAGCTAAAGATGGTGTGTTCATTATGTTGCCACGTCAAGGATGACAATGACACGAGGTGAAAAGACCACCACTAAAAAGCCCTCCCAAACCCAACCAAAAAAATGCATCGAGTTCTGCCACATAATAAAATTGTGTCTTTTTTTTMTAGCAAACTTATAGTGTACCTTGTTGCAGGGGCACAAGGTGTCTTAGATACATAATGACCCAAATGAGTCACTTTTTATAGCACTGAAAATAATCTTTGACGTGCCTTAATGCAACGGACTACTGTTTTGATTAAGGCCTAGATTGCCTTGGCCTGTCTGATAACTTCTACCAAGGGCTGATTTTCACAATAAAGATGGGCTTTTAATCAAAGTTTTCTACACCCTGCAGAAAAAGCTTCTGATATAATCTTTATGAGGATTACTGGCTGCCTCCTCCTGTGTGCAGGGTAAGGCCATCAGCCTCTTTGATCAGCACAGGAAGCAAATCTGTGGATTTGCTCTGCAGGAAGGATGCAACTTCCTAGTTCTTTACTGTTGCCCTGTCCCCTTACAGCTTCTTGTATAGCAAAACTGTCACCTGACCCACCCCAAATSTCAAATTCATCTCAGAGACAGCCTCCTCTCTAGTGAAGGCAAACTCTGACTGCTGAGACTCTGTCAAGCTTTCACGGAACAGTTACACTCATTGGACTCAGTTTCCTCCATACCAGATGAGCAAAGAAAAGCAGCATGACAGCAARTAAATACTTAATATTTCATTTTCAGACTCACTAGATATGACCAGAAAAAGAAACTGGAAGAATCATCTATTATGTTGAAAAGTGCAGCTTGAGGATAGTATGTGGAGTATAAATTATGTGCCACATTTAGTGAATGACATGAAACAACTTGGAGTATCAGGAACACAGAACCTTGTATGACCTATGCCTCTTTCTATTTTATGAGAGATCCCAGAGACAGTATTAACTGGATCAGAGTAGCATGCCTGATGAGTGAGCTCCCCTCAGTGCTGGAATGTGACACAAAAAGTCCCTGCCACAGCAGTGACAGCAGGGGAAGGTGCACAGAGCCAATGTCCTGCACTGCTGCACTGGCTGGGGGCTGTGCAGGTGTCGTGGAGCTCTCCTGAGACAGAGCTGCCATGGCTG
>JACDOX010000032.1:1017896-1073018 GCA_014549065.1 Cardinalis cardinalis
CGAGCTGTGCCTGAACTTCACCTTGCATTCCCTTTAGGTGCTCGGGACAAATCAGCTCTCTCCTGGCCTGGCTGGTTTCTCTCAGCCCACGCTATCTGTGTGTGCTCCAGCACTGCAGTGCCCTAGGGCAGGATTAGGCCATTTGTTTATGTATAAACACATGGCACACTCCTCCTGCACAAGTGTTTGTTTTTGCATAACTGGCAGATAACAGGGCTGTAACTTTTATTGTTAAATATTATAAACATAGATCTATGATTTTTCCCCCCAAGAATTGTGGTTTGAGTTGGATTCTGATCTYGCTTTTGCCAATTTTTTAACTGATTTACCAATCATTTACCCATGTGTGACATTAGAGTAAAACTTTATGGGTTGCTTTCCAACAGCACTGACATTTCTTGTGGGTACTGTTTAACATAATATAAGCAATTAAAAGAAAAACCAGGCTATTTTTCATCAAGATGCAAATGAAAATTTTTAAATTAATACTTTYTTCCTATGATTTTCTAGTTAATTCCTTATTATATATGTCCCTACAGTATATTGAACATGAMATTTTTCTGATGGTTTTATGAGAACAGCTACTTCTGTTTTTCTCTGTTCTTTACATTACTGGATCATGTCTTTTCCCAGAAAATCTCTCTGTCTAAATTACTATTAACACATATTTCTTCCCCTTTGTTTCCCTTYTAGGGTCACACCACAGAGACCAGCTACTGCTGCATTCTACTGCTCCTGCTCCACATTGTCTCAAACTGCTCAGGATTTTATGAGGTAATTTCAGAACTGTCACATCACCCTTGAAACAAAATATCTAAAATATGTGATATGTGTGCAAGAGTTTGCTTCTCTGTTCATGTCTTTGGACACCATGAAAGCCCTTTCCATACATGTTCCCTTTCCATTACCAGGATATATAGGATTGGGATATCAGGTGCTTCTTTGCACACTATTCTGAGTAAATCAGTCCTCAAAATAATTTCAATTCAGATATGCCATCTGAAGAAAAAGGAAACAAAGTAAAACTGAACACAACAAATACTAACTTCRGAATGTTTTTTGGTGGTTCAGTCAATATTAAACTGATGAAAAGATTCTAAACAGACAAACTATTTCAGAACACAACTTCATAGATTTAGAAAGAGGKTTTTAAAATTAAAATAATGCATACTGTGTAGTTCTCCATGCTTCACTGTAATTTTCAGCATTCTAAGACCATTAATATGCATGATCCTATCTTTTTATGCTTGGATTCTTAGGTTTCATGTGCTGTCTATGTCTGAAGTGGTATATAAAGTTATTTTGTTTGTATTTACAGTTTGTCATCATTTGCTGGTACTCACATGATCATCTGTTACAGAAGTGTTACAAACAGCAGGGTAACAGAGTTAGTGCAGTCACTCCTAAATGCCTCAGACAATGGGAAATGCATTTACATTTGTATCACCAACTCAGCACTGGAAAACCTCTTTATAAATGTGCATCATGAACGTGTGAGTAATGTCCTAACAGGGTTTAGCTATTCCATATAGCTTGTTTGGGTTTACCTTACAACTCCTAGGTGATGCATGCTGAATTAAGAACTGTATTTCTTGTATAGATCACCTTTTATACCAGGGCAGGTGTAGGGTGCACCTGGTTACCAGCATTAATCAGAAGAAATTGCAGAATGATCAGGGCTCTTAAAATTTTGGTCCATTCTGAGAGGTTTTTTCTGCTTAAATAATGACAGATGCATGAAGTGAAAGAGAAGACAGCTCCTGCTGAGTC
The DNA here is from genome assembly GCA_014549065.1 of Cardinalis cardinalis. Lineage (NCBI taxonomy): Eukaryota > Metazoa > Chordata > Aves > Passeriformes > Cardinalidae > Cardinalis > Cardinalis cardinalis. The sequence goes on from JACDOX010000032.1 coordinate 1,019,667, forward strand.
CAAAAATCTGGATAATGAGGATAAAATATATATAATACACACATATTTTTGTCATCAAATCCTGCTACTGTAATTCTTTAAAGAGCCATCACAATTCAGCTGAACTAGGTCTGTCTTCAATGTGTGTTAACTCCTTTGTGCAGGAAGGTAAGGAGGGCTTATTGTTCCTTGGGGGGCTGCACCAAGGAGATAATTACAAGCTGTGAGATATAATCACATGGACAGGGTATGGGGTGCAGGGCAAAGAGGGATGATGGTGTTTCCACCAGTAGCTTTGATTGCAGGACAGGGAACTGCACTGAGTTACAATTTCTAAGCAAGCTGACAATAACCCAGGTGTGCTGTGTCCTTGTCCTCTCTGTGACTGTCAGCTGTCATGGTAACCCTGCTATGCAGGATAAAGGGGAAGGGATTTTAAAGTCTCTTAAAAGGGACAAATATGACTTTTGCTCATACCCTTGTCAGTTTTTTTTTAAAGTGATCTCAAACACTCTTATTTGTAACACCAACTTACTGCCTCACTTCAGTATGTCCATTCATTCCAAACCTCAGTTTCCAAATGAGCTAAATGCAAATACATGCAGGATTTTCAGGAAGCTGGCACTTTACAGGAAAGCATAATGAAAACAGTTTTATAATGCATTTTCCTTCCTCTGGAAGCCAAACATACACTGGACACCAAGGAAAACATCAGTCTGCATTTAATACACACAGAATTATTCTCTGTCCCATATTAGCAGTGTTCAAATGTAAGCATAGAGCAGACACAGCCCCAAGTTTGGAGAGCCAATTCCTGTAACTGTAATTGCTGTGRCAAATTAATTGTCCCCACTGCAGCTTTACCAGGCAAATGGACTTCTGTGGATTTCTTTACCTTAATTGAGCTGAGCTGCCAAGTTCAGAACACCTCTAGCTTCAGTCCCCCTCAGCTCCAGCCAGGCAGGTTCCCCTGGAAAACAAGCAAACAAATAATTTAGTAAGATGCAAAGGAAAAGCTTGTGTGCATGGGCAAAAGACCTGAATGTTGGGCTTTATTAAATGGCTTTTGTTTTTTCACTGTATGTGGAAGATGGATTCAATCTTCCCCTGAGTTACTGGCATTTGTTTGCTCGTTGTTTCAGACAGAATCTATAAGCTTTTAAACTTGGGCTAGACACGTAGGATGCATAAATCCTCTCTTCTGTTGTGGTCAGAGATTGGGAGAGCACAGGAAATGGCTGTTAAGGTCTCATGATATCTTTTCCCACTCTCTCCTGGCAGGAAAGTACAGACTGATGATAGATTTCAAAAGTGAAGAGTGGCTTTTTCAGTGTTTCAAAATTAAATAACTGGAAAGAGCAGCTGAAAACCTGGAACTTCCAGCAGATTTTTCAGGAGGCCATTTTGCAGTATCAGACAAATTTCTCCTATGCTGTAAGTGTGAGCAAAAAGTAGTTCAAGAACACTGAAAAAACCTGATTTTCAGGTACATTTTGCTTTTAAAGAGTAATTTAAAGAAGGAGGATCTTATTTTCTTTTGAAGGGTGGAAGGAATCATAYTATTGATCAGAGGGTGCTTTCAGTTAGGAGCTGTAGTTATGACAATGGGTTCCATGCATCTGGAGACACAGCTCAGTGCCATTTGAATGATTGCAGCAGGAGCAGACATTCTCCACCTGGTTTAACCTACAACAAATACAATCAGTGAAATACTGCAGCTCCCCAGGCTCTGAAACCCTGCAGAAACTCCAACCAGCAGAAGTGGATGTCATTATTTCACTGTGGGGTATAAGCAGATACATTGACTTTAAAATTGTAATGCAGCTTTAGCTAGACTGAGAGTTAATTACCAGCAATTGGCAAAAGCAGTAAATTCTGGCCCTTTACACGAACTCTGATGCAGTTTTATAAGCAACCTTTAAAACTGGGCTGTTCCCTTGTTTGTGTTTAATTACACGTGCATTTAATTTTSATTGTTAATTTGTGCAGGGCTCATTTTCTCTGTTCTATCAGTGTAATTATCCCATTCTTGTAAAATAACTGTCAGGTCCAAAGTGCCTGTGTCCCCTTTCCAACCCCAGCGTGCATCTGCAGTGTGTGGTTAAAGCTTGCAAAGACCCAGGGGACAGGGTGACTCTTGAGCACTCACTGCTCTCATTTCAGGTGCGAACCCTGATTCAGTGTCACTTGGACTGTGGAAAAAAATAGTGAGCAAGAAGCACCATGGAAATTTATATAACAAAGCCCATCTCCCTCCTCCTAACACACACCTATTTTTAAAACTTTTGGTGATTTGAAACTGCTTGAAAWTTCCATGTTTTTTTCCCTTGGAAGATGTGATGAAAGTTTCCCATAGAGCAGTTACCCAAATACAGAATTAGTCTGAAATTATGTGAGACCATGGATGAAGGTTTGTGACAGAAACCTTGGTGGCAATTTTAGTTTAAGTAGTTCCAGAGTGATTTCTCAGTCCCTGTCTGTTCAGTTTCATGCTTGCTCCACCGAGTACTGCTCCTGCCATTAAACCCTCCAGCTTATTGTAGGAGTATGTGAAGCAGTCAGTGCATTCAGGATAAAATGCAGACCACTCTTGCTTTTTGTTTTGGCTTGTTGTTTCTTCCTTACTGGAAAAACATAAAATTCTACAAGCACAATTTTGAGACAATAGAGCAGGGCTAAAAATTTAATTTTCACAGAACTTCAGGAGTATTTAAGTGTTAGCAGTTGATTTAGCTGATATTATATAAATCCAGCCTGTACATRTCTCCAGAATTATTTGCACATAGTACACAGTCCTGTTTTTGTCCATACAACTGTCCACTGAAATCTAACATAAAACTTTTAAAATAAATTTCAGATGAAAGTTTCCTTTATAAATATAATCTGCAAACTCAAACTAGTTAGCAGATGAATAATCTTAAGAAATATATAGTAAAAATGTGTGATTAAGCAGACAGCTTCACTGTTTGATCACATAGATAAGGACAATGATCCCCCCCAAGCACCCCAGGAGCTCTCACAGTTGKGCAGAAACCACTGTGACACTGAAGTTCAAAATTTTCAGGAGGTAGTTAATACTTCTGCTTTCACTTGTGTTGAAACTCCCTAGACTTGGAAAATTCTCAAGTTGCAGAGTTTTTGTTTGTTGTCCACTCTGCAGAATTTGGGTCAGCCCTTTCTCTGTCCCATTTGTTGGTGTTACTCCCCTGTGTTTGGGATAACAGGACACCCCAGACATCACCTGTCCCACAKGGCACAAGGAAATACCAGCAGCATTAAAGGATTAATCTGACCACAACTGGTGGCTTCTGTTTCATTCATGTTCCAGAATGTTCATGTTTCTATCACTGCACTTCTAACTTTGCTTTTGTGTAAGTAGACCTGACCTGTGCTATCCACAGCCTGCTTGACTGCTTCATTTTCATATTATCAGTTATGATCAACAGATTTTTCCACAGCTATGACCTTATTTTTTCCCTTCTGTGCAGGGCTAGGAATGTTAAATACTTTGACAGAGAGGAAAAAATGTCCTGATTGGCAGTGGTCTGAGGACTTTCAGCCTTTAAGGGCTACCTTACTAGCTTGCCAGGGGATAAAAGACCTGGCCTCTTTGCATATTTATTTGCATAAATACTGTCTTCAAAAATTGCATAAAGTTACAATATTTGAAATAATGCTAACATCAAAAATCAATTGAATTTACAATATTTTCTTTAAATGACACACTATATGAAAACTAGAAAAAGCATATTACAAGCAAACCTGCAGGTGACTTACTTTGTCTTATCCTTGCTTGAGGGGAGGCAATTATATGTTTTTTTGGCTGCATCTATTTTCTATCAAAACGGATCTTGAAGATACACATAAAGATCTTGAAGGATACACATAAACACATAACAGATCTTGAAGATACACATAAAGATCTTGAAGGATACACATTACAGGAAAACAGTGACTGCTCTGCATGCACATATCTTGCAGAGCACATCACATTTTTTTGCCACATGTCTACTGAAGGTGCATGGAGACAAGGTGAGGTAAATCCAAATGTAAAAACAATCTTGCTCTATAACTAGCCAGAGTGAATTCAAATTTACCATTTCCAAACAGAACAGGAGATGACTTTGTGCTCCTGGAAAAATGTTCAGCTTGTGTAAGCTTTGCATTTTTCCTCAGAACAAATCTGGGATCAAGGAAATTTAATGCTTACACCAAATAAGAAGTGACCATTGCCTGATCACTAAGGAGGCCACACATCAGTGACAGAAATGATGAAACAGTCTCAGTGCCAAGCCCAGCTCTGGGTGCTGTCTGCTGTGGTGCATGAGTGGGGGAGGCTTCAGTGCCCAGGGAGAAACAATGACCTGAGTGTGCAGCTTCTGAGAGCTTGTGGTGTTACAGCACACAAGACTGACCCTGTAACACCCCAGCAACTTTTCTGTAGGTGACAAGAAAAGTGTCAGGTAAATGTTGCTCTAGAATTTCCTGTTATGGAGAGGGAGAGAGATTAAATATTCAATAGGAATAGCAAGGTTCATGAGGCATCCCAGGAATCAATAGTTTTCAATACTTGCCTTTGCATGCAGGATACACGTTTGTTCACCATCATTCTAAGTAGTATGTAGTCCACATGAGGATATTTATGTCTCCTCTAGCATGCATGTTTGCAATGTCTGCCTGATGGATTGCATAGAAATAAATCCAATAAAATTAAATGAAAAATAATATCCGTTTTATGGTACCTGTACCACTCATTAAAGTATGTCGACTCAAATTAAAGATATGTGATAAGGCCAGCTTATTAATATTAATGTTAAGTCATCTGGGTACAATTTTTCATTAAGATATTTTCTATTAAAATGTGCAATACCATTAGAAAAAAATCTAAAATTCTCACCTCTGTGAAAATGATACCTATTTCACTGCAGAAGGGGAMATCATCATGCACGTTCATGGGGTTAAAGAAGTCTGAGCATGCCAAATGATATCTCCAGTCTGGCAAAATGAAGGGGCAGGTCTGGGAGAATTCCTCACACCTGAGCTAAACAAGGCTGTTCACAGCTGTGGCAGGCACAGGGGACCCCACAAAGCAACAGGCAACACGTGAAGAAATATCAACCCCCTGATAATTTATTCTTCTGTGCACAWATTGTGTTAAAGTGGTTTGGGTGCTTTAAATAACAGTAAGACTAATTAGAGATCTCCCTGCTTGTGATGCAGTGGAGTGCAGGTACATCATATGGGCACAACAGTTAAGTCAAGTTAGATGATGGCTTTATCAGCATTAAATAGCCAGGTTCCCAGCTGACAAGGGAAAAAGATATCCCTCCACTTTCTCTGAAGTTCTTGCATTCTTAACATTGCTTCCATAAATCATTTAATAGCTGCCCTATTCATAGGAAAATGCATTGCTGAAGTTAAACAGTGGTTTTTCTCCTTCCACTCTCATTGGAGAGAAGCATAATAAATCATGCCTGATTTGCATGCAAGTTTGCATACACAAAGCTCTTGTCATGAACTAGCAAACAGTAAGCTGCTCATGTCAGAACACATTGTACAAATAACAGCATCAAATAGCTACTGAGCTGTATTATTACCCTGCTGTGCTGTGCTACTGAGACTTCTCACACAAATCTACAGCTCTGCAAAGGCARCAGAGGGGAGAAACGGAGCAGCTTTGTGCCTGTCATTGTGCTGCAGTCCAAATCACCTCCACTGCTGTGTGGGACATGCTGACTCCAGGGAAGTTCTGAGGCCCTGATGAACCTGTGTGCAGGATGTATAAAAAGTTTCCCTGATGACACAAGCCAGTTTTCCATGTGGTGCCTGGAAGCTGCCATCGTTCAGGTACTGGGCAATGCACAATTAGTTTCTCTGTGTTGTGCTGCCGTGAAAGTATCAGAATTTCACTATGGGCAGGTTGCTCCTGCAGCTGGGGGCTCTGCAGGGATGGAGTGTGTTACTGATCCAGCTGTCATAGGTCACCCACACACAATTTCAAACCTGGCAAAAGCTCTCTTGATGTGTCATGGAGTTACAGCAGAGCTTCTGACAGCTCCTCRTGCAGAGTTTGATGCTAACACCTGTTACTGCCTGCCTACCTTACCTTCTGGAATCTGCCAGAGGAACAAAAGCAAGGGGAACTAATTAGTGGAACTCATCACTGGTAACGAGGAGGCAGCAGGACAGATCTGCAGCTGCAAAGGATGGAATGAGAGGAGCTGGAACAGTTCAGGGCAGTTACAGAACCAAAATACGCCTAMCATGAAGAATACTGCTGGCTGTCACATAGTGAAAGCACTTTTTAGAAGACTGGAATGGCTACTTTTAGAGTTGCCTCAACTTGGCACCTTMCTTCTTAAAGAGCAAAGCATATCATATGGATAAGGGGATGCCCTTGTGCCCCTGCACAAGGGCAAAGCCACTGTGCAATGACATTAGCAGAGGAACACTTTTAGGATTTAGAAAGAATCAATACCATGCTGAGGTAAAGCACAATTTGCATTGCAATTTAGCTAACACAAGACATGTGAAAATTCATTTTAGGGAGGTATTCTGAAAATGAATTTGCGCGGAATATCAGCAGGCAGGATATTGGGCAAATACACTTTGGAAGGGTTGTTTTGATGGATCACAGTCTTTACCCCCTTAGAACTAGACTTGCAGCATAAATAAAAAAACTGAAGTGTCTTTTTGTCCAGGGCATGACAGCTGTGCAGGTTTCTAGCCCATGGCAAGCACCAGCTGAGGTGTGTTTAACAGCAATACCTCCAGGACTACAGCAGCACAGTCTTGCAGCTGTCAGCACTTAAAGCAGGGAAAGCTACAGGTTCCAATTGTACAGCAGGCTTTTGGTTCATGGCTCACAGATCCAGAGGTGTGCTACTTAGGCAAAAAATCACAAAGGACCAGGGCAGCTCTTTCTAAAATCCTTTAGAAAGAGTTGTAAGGATTCCTGCAAAGTGCTACAAACTGGAAGTGTTAGGAATTGGCAAACCTACTGGGAAGGAGTTCATTGTTTCCTCCCCTGGGGATGCTTTCACATGAAGCAACAAAGGAACTATTGACACCACTAAACAGTGAAGAGTTTCATACAGTATCCCCTCATGAGAGAAAGTTAGTGCATTGTAATTCAGAGTCAATCTGGCAAAGTCCCCTCTGCTGTTTAAGGGAGAAGTAAATACTGTGAGGCCTGAAATGTGATTTTCCTGTCCAGGGRATACCTGTACCACACCTCTTGGTGTCATCTTTGTACCAGCTCTCATCAGTTTATCATCCAGCTCTCATCACTTCGGAATGCCTGGATGCTCAGGCATTCGGAAMCTTGCAGTTAAACCCAAATCTTTAAACCTTGTGGCTTAAATGTCTTGAATTGTAGGTAGGGCTCCAGCGGGACTGCTGGGGCACAAAGGACYTCAGCTAAACAGAACCTGTTGGTGCAGGACTGCAGGCTGGCAGCTGATCCCATAATGAGGTGCAACAACCCTGGCAGTGTACAAGGGATCCGTGTGCCCAGACCTCTGCTCTGAACCCCAAATCTCTCCTGGCACTAGAGCCAGGGCTGAAGAGTCACAGACTCCAGGGCTGCAGAGCCAGGACACAGATCAGGGAAACTGGGGAGTAAGAACCCAGGGAAAGTGTTTCTAATGGGATCAGTGACAGTGAGGCTGCCCCAGGGWTTCAGCAGCAATGTACCTCAGGCTTACGTAGGAGCTCGTTACTCATTAATCATTAGTCAAGACACACTGCCTGCCCCTGAAAGCTTCTGATAGTTGCAGTTCTGCTGTGGTACAAAAGGAAAGCAAGTAGTAACCTACTCTGGCATTTTAGGGCTGGATGTGTTTGTGGGGAGATAGGAGCAGCCTGTAAGGGTTAACATTTAAACCAGGGACAAATAATTGCAGAGTCATGAAACACAGTGGTATGTGAAGACAGCTGTATCTCAACATAAAACACACTCTGAGAATGAAATAATCAATCAAGAATCTTAACAGGAAAACTATTCAGAGTTCTTGGAGCCTAGATTCTCTTCTTGAGCAGTTTAGCAAACATGTTTATTAGTCACACTATGGGTCTATAAATAGCAGAAATATTTTAAATATATTTTAATTACAGGTCCAACATTAGTGGCTTCTTTAATTGCATACTTAAAAACAAACAAACAAAATGATAGGCAAAAGAAAAAAATCCTTAAAACCCAGATGCTCTTCCATCCAAAACTCTTACACTGATCACATTGGTGAAATTCAGGAAGGGGAGCATTACCTGTGACAGGGCAGTGCTGCTGCTCATWCCAGAATAGCTGCTAAGTTTCCCTGCAGCTGCTTCAGTGATGTGCAGGAGCTCCAGGAATGCATTGACATGGCTGCTTACCTGAACCAGTTCTCTCTGCAAAACACAAAATAYAGACAAAGATTGGTTTCATTACAAAGTAGTTCTGTTTGGAGGAGAAATAGGATTACAGTGCATGCAGTCATTGCACKCCTCCTTGAGGAGCAGCTGCACCAGGCGAGCTGATGTGCCAAGCCAGCTCAGAGGCTGCAGGGGAACCAATTCCTTGGTGTTCAGGGAGGACACTGGAGAACAAACCTTTGGCTGTGAGCTGGAATTGTGGCAGCACTTGCTCAGCCTGCAGAATCCAAACGTGGCATTGGGTTGACAGCATCTGGGAAGCCATGAGGCAGGAGCTTGTTTTTGTGCACACCTCTATGGAGTTCCTGTTATTATCTGGGATTGGGCACTAGGAGAGTCAAACAAAGTGCTGAGTGACAAAGGAGTTGCTTTTTACTCTCTGCTGTCATTTAGCAATGTCATTCTTCTTACTTTATTTTCCACCTTTTTTCCCCCAACACTTTTGGTCTCTAAGTTCATAATGGAACATTTTCCATTTCAGCACTAAAGAACACAGTKCCTCTGAGTTTGTGGACCATATATTCTATGGGAACTGTATTTCTGGGCAATTTGTGGCAAATCTGTGAATCTAAGGCATAAGCGCAGTGACCGAAGACATTTCTCAGTTTGAACATGACAAATCTTGCAGCCCACCCAGCAGGCTGAGATTCTGCAAGGGTTGGAAGATTCTGAGGGCAGGAGTTGCAGCTCAGGCCTCAGCAAGTGCCTGAATTGAGAGAAACTTGCAGTGATGGCACAAGGACACCACCAGAAGGGCATTTTCTTTTTTTATTGAACAAAGGTGTTATTAGTGTAGGTAGGCTTCAGCTCCCAAGTGGCAATTTATTATAGTGGATCTAAAACTAGGAAAAGTCAGAGCAACTTTGATAGTGGAAAACTTGAAACATAAAAGAAATTCAATAATAAATAAGAATGCAGGAAAATTGCAGTCATGTTGGCTAATTGACAGGTGAAAACAGTCTGCTTTCTGAAATTTAAATGATTGGCACCACTTTACTCCAGCAGGGAAACTCCAAGGGTGATTTTTATTCAGTGATAGTATTTTGCATAATAGCAGCCAGTTATATTTGCCAGGCATGCAAATGCTGATGGCCTGGACATGTCATCTCAGCATCTGACCTTCTGCTACCATTACCCTGCTCTTCCTCACAGGAATTGCTCAAGTCACACAGGTAAGGAGACTTTTAAAGGCWTGAGTAGTGCAGTACAAACAAACACAAGTACACAGTCTTCTATACAAATGCTTTATTAAAAATGCTTCTGGGGTTATCCATTTTGACATATTACTCTACATGAATGTGGAACTCGAGTCAAGTCTTGGTTTAAAAAAACTTCATCTATATTTTGAAATGTTTGTTGCTACAGTAGAGTGTAGGAAAAATAAGAATTATTTCTAATATTTACACAAGGACAAACAGCATGGACTTTTACAAAATGAAAAAAATACAGTACAGAGACTTTTTACAATATCTGCATTTGATGCTCTGAAAGATCCAGCCTTTGAAACTGAAATTCAGAGRCAGTTAAACTTCTTACCTCCCTTTTCTTCCTCCCTCACCTCCCACCCCAGTATTCAAACCCTTTACTCAGTAGAAATAATTCACATYGAAAGTTAAGACATAACAAATGTGTTTTCTTCTTAGAAAAAAACATGTCTTAAACATATATATTTATATATTCAGGATAGTTCCTGTTTCCCTTATGTGGCCAGATTTACATGTGTAAGGAATAAAATTGACCCTGTAATTAGAATTGAAAACACAAAGATCCAACAGCAGAAGACAATTCCAGTGTATTTTGTTATGCTTGCCTGCAGCTTCAAAATTCCTGTTGTGTCCATGATGCTGTCAGTTTGCTGCTCAGCCATAYTCCCCCTGGGACTGGAAGGGGGTCAAGCTTTAGAACAGGTCTGCACTGGCATGAGAGAAAGCCAAAGGCAGCACTCACCATTCAGGTGTTGGTTATTACTAYACAGTGGTTTTTATTATGGATTCTGCAGTGTTCAATTGAATTTAAATAAGAACTTGCTGAGCATTTAGTAGAGGCAGCCTATACCTGAAGAGTGGATATTTGAAGGTACCACCACAGTTCTGTTRTCACTTTAAAAAGCACAGCAATGTTAATGCCACGCCAGAAAGAGCCTCCTGCCTAAGGCAAACTGTAACTCCTCAAGGACTTCTGTAGAGGAGCCTGCCTGGTTGGCAGCAGTACAAGCAGTGTCTAAGGAGACCTTTTTACTATTCTTCCTCTTGGGATCCCTGATTTTCCACGTGCAGCTGCTGAACGTGGGGTGTTTGTGATTTCAGTATAACGGGGAACGAGTTTGTGGCTGTCAGGAGGAAGATGCAGTGTGGCCCTAGAGACAAGAGGCTAATGCTAATCACCTGCCCATGGATCATTTCCTCTCATAARTAACTATCCTTTAGTGTCCTAGAATCCTTCATTTAAACCTCTGTCCCTTCCCTGGAGTACAGGGTGTTGTTTGTGCTGAGGCTGCTGTAAAAATGGGTGTTAAACTGGTTGAGCACCGAGTTGCTGTGGCCAAGGTGACTGGAAGGCATGGAATTGGACCAGTCTCCCACACCATGGCTGGGAATACTGGCGAGTGGGGAGTAGGAATTGAAGCCTACCATGTTCTGCCCCATTTTGTCAATGGGTTCAGCGCTGAGTCCCACGGGCCCCGAGCGGCTCCCCGAGCTGGAGCCGTGGACGTAGGCGGTCATGCTGGACAGGAAATTACTGAGGCACGGGCTGCTGGAGGAGGGAGGAGGAGATCCTTTCTCAGGTGAATTGTCAGTCCCAGGTGATGAGTTTTCCAAGATATCCTGGTGCTCTGCAGCTTTGGGGCTGCCACTCAGGGTACTGTCCTCAGATTTCTCCGATGCAAGAGCAGCAGCACTGGCCTCAATGTCAGACTTTCTCTTCCGCTTCCTGCGAAAGTTTCCGTTGTCAAACATCTTCTCACAGTTCGGGTCCAGAGTCCAGTAATTCCCTTTTCCTGTCCAAGGAAACAAACCCACRCTTTTAGTTTAAAAATAAGCACACAAACAAACAAAAAACCCCAGTCATTTAGGGCTTTACAGTGCTTCTCTCATTTCCCAGAAACACAACAATTGCATGAGCAATACACATGGATTTTTAGTCACTCAGAAGTACAAGTCTGTTGAATTCAGAAAAAAGGTTTAAAGTTCTGGCTCTAGCCTTTAGTCCTGACTCTTCACACAGGCAAAAAAATACAAGTGGAGTCACTGGGAGRGCTTTTTGTTTTGTTTTCTTGGTGAGGGAAGGAGGTTTTCAGTATACAGCTGGTCTGAATTTATGGCACAGAGTAATCAAATCCCACACTGGGATCCCACTCCAGATTCAGTRGGGTAGCATAGGTTTCTAACAGATAAAACTAGACTTCTGGCCCTCTACTGTAGAATCATTTAAATGAGTTTTTAATGTTCTCCATGGTTCTTAACAGTTATTGATAGGAAGCCATGAGTAAAGGAATATCTGACAGCCTACCAGCCAAGGGGCTGGTAGTGGCAGAGGTGTCATTCCAAGGAAAACACTAATTGAAACAAACAAAATAAAAGCACCCTGCTCTCCTCTTGAGAGTTAATGCTGACTCCCCAAAGCCATTGGATTTCTTTGACAAATCCCCTTCCCTTGAATTCCCAGTTAAGTTTTACACAAATCATGCATTGTGCCAAATGGGTCATGAGTGTGCCTTGCCCAGTTAAATGTTCCTGTGTGTGCTGAGTCTGATGCTCAGCTCATCAATCCTTTCTCAGGAGGACTCAGGGCAGGACAGACTTCCCTTTCCTGCAGAGATCTCACAGCAGCACTGATTCACACCTCACCTGTGCACAGCTGCTTTCTACTTCAGCCTTTTGAAAACAAAGTGCTGCTGTGTCTATGTCCTGTATCTGGGCTACTATGGCTCTTTACAGTGCACTAAGTATTTTAAAATTCATCAAGTTTAATGAGAGGTGGGGGAAAAGGGGGAGAGGGCTATACCTGGATCATCTTCATCTCGAGGCACCTTCTTGAAGCAGTCGTTGAGAGACAAGTTGTGCCGGATGGAATTCTGCCAGCCAGCCTTGCTTTTGTTGTAGAACGGGAAGTTGTCAGCCACGTACTGGTAGATCTGGCTCAGAGTCAGCCTCTTGTCAGGTGCCCCGTGGATGGCCATGGCAATGAGGGCAGAGTAGGAGTAAGGAGGTCTCACCAACTTCATGAGCTCCTCTTGGGACGGGAGGGGAAGCCAGCCGAGGTCAGTTCCTCCCAAGCCGTGCACGTTGGGCAGGAGCTGCCTCTGCATCCCRTAGGACTGCGGGATGAAGGGGCTGCCGTTGGATCCTGGCAGGTACGGTGGGGGCGTGATGGAAGGTCCATTCAGCCAGAGGTAAGGATTGGGAGTGCTGCTGTAATCTGCTGTCTCAAAGGTGCTTGGCCTCTGGGGGCTGGGGACGTTCTGTGGGTGGAAGAAGTTCTCGTAGTAGATGTTCATCTCCGGAGGCTCCTGGCCGATGTTGGGGAACTGTGGGCTGCAGCGTGGAGGGGAGTGCGATGGGGGCTCAAAGAAGCTCATGCTCTGAGCCAGGCAGCCGCTGAGCTGGGACACACCTGTGCTAGTGCTCCTTTCCCGGACAGGTGCATCACCTGTGCCCTTCCCTAGGTACTTATGCACCTGTAAATGTTTCAGCCCGGGCTGCAGGCTCCACCCCGCAGCCCTGAGTGGCTGCAGATGAGGACGATATCCTTTTTGGAATGCTGGCAGTCCCACTCAGTCATTGATGTCACATCAACCAAACGTGAAAGTTACAACTGTTTATCTTCCTAAATGAATGAAGGAATTTTCCATTAATGTGATGCACATGAAGAAAGCCTAGGGCTTCTTGAACTTAAAACTCAGAGATCCTCCTCTTTCTACCTTTCACAGTGAAGCTTTAGCATTTCCTATTTTTTTCTTATTAAAGAAAAGCCATTTTGTGCTGCTGTTAGTAGTGCCTCAGAATGCAAAAGCCATTGTCACTAGTCAATGAAACAGTAGAGATATATACTTAAAAAAAAAAAAAAAGAAGAAAAGAAAAAAGGAAAGGTCAAACCTTTTCCTTTTGTAACTTTAATTGCAGACTTGCTTGTACTTCCCCCTAGGCAATCACAGTACTACAGGCAAATTCTGTGGCTGGTTACTCACGTGAGTAATCTTACTGATATAAATGGAATTAACTCCCTAAAGTAAGGATTAATCTTGTGAGGAAAAAATTTCAAGCTTAATAATCAAACCTTTCTTTAGAGCTTAAATGGGTGAACTGAGATGGGAAATCATTATGTGTTGCTTCCTCTTTGCTTCAGGATTGGTGCAGAGAGCTCATGAAACCTCTCAGCACAACTTCCAAACAGGAAAGCAGCAACAGTGCTCAGCACAGCTCTTTTTAGCCAAGTTGCAATAACTTCATCTGTATCTATACAGACAAGAGCTGATTCTTTTAAATTAGGTAATAAGGAAAAACCTCTAGCCCTTTTATGATTTGGACAAATCCTTGGTGCTTTGTGTGGCACCCTGCGCGTGTGAAGGAGGAGAGAGCAGAGCTGCAATCTCACCGCCCCTGTCTCAGGATGGCAGCTCYTCACTGCATGAACCCTGCCCTGGAGCTAGGGCAGAGCTGCAGTTCCCTTCACAGTCATAATTGATATTTTTTCTTGTGATTAAACACACACATCATTTAAAACTTGCCTCAGACTTAATATCTATGCAATTAGAGAAAGTCATGGTATGGCAGGGCCTTCCAGATAGCTCTTGTCCTATAATTTCTGCAGAAACAACAGTTTTGACCCATGGGTTTGAATTTCTGGCTGTCCCAAAGGCTTTTTGCTTTGTCACACATTCACCTTAATCCTTTGTGCTGTAGCACAACCACCCAGACTCCCCACTCCCCAGGAATTAGTGATTCACTAATGTCATGAATTAGTGATTCACTAATGTCATGTCCATATTGGTGCCTTGAGAGGTATGGAAAAAAATTCCACTGGGAATGCTGCTGAAATATTGAGCACAGAATGACAAAGCAAGCCAATTTGCCAGCTCAGAAGTAGCTCCACAGCTGTTACTTTAAAAATCCATGCTTTCACTGCACAGAAAATCATTTCTACCACAACAAACAAGCTGTTACTTTAATTTGAATGGCTGAGAGCTCAGAATATGTAAATGCTAAATAACCTGTTCAGAGACACACATAAAACAGTCAACAGTTAAGTGGAACGTGGTGGGACTGGCTTATTTTCTAAGTGACAACTGCTGTGCAAAAGGTGACTTGGACAAAAAAAAGAAAGAAAATGAATTATTTTTCAGGAGCTCATGATGTGAGTGCCTCCTTCCTCAAGCAACTAGTCTGCAATAATCTATTTCACCATAAGAATCTGAGTTACAAACATGCAAAATGTTATTTGAGCAACATCTTCTACAGCTTCCTAGTTAACTTTCTAATATATAGATGTAATTTAAAATTATATGTGTATTTCTGCAAAAATTGGTACAAATATTGTTAATAACCCCCCCTCATTTACAGAAGTCAGTAGGATAAAACATTTAAGGAACATGAGTAAAACCACATTTACAATTCATTAAAGAGCCAGAATATAGTGAGAAAAGTAAACATAATACATTTTGACCTGCTTCACAAATGAGATTTTTTGCCAAAAAACCGCTTGAAAACAAGAAAAACTTGTAAATTTATTCCAAGAAGTAAAAATTCAACTAACTGCATCATGGACTTTGATGAGTGACATTTAATACTTATTCCCTGAGGTGCACTGCACGCATAGTTAAAAAAAAAATTCACTCAAGTAGGTGCTGAGTGAATACAGGCTTTGAAAAAAGGCCAGGCTTGACAAAGGGCAAAAGCATTAGTGCTGCAGCCAGACTGGTGTGTAAAATTCCCTCTGCCAAGGACTCCTGTGAGGTTCTATGCAGGGCATGGAGCTGTGCTGTGCCAGGGGATGCCCAGCCCTGCCAGCTCTCCCACCTGAGCAAGGTGTCCCACAGAGAAGCAGGGTGAGGATGGCAAGTGCTGCTTTTACAGCGCTTGGGCTGCTGTGAAAGGGGGACAAAGTCTGATCCCTCCCTGGCATGACTGAGCTGGCACAGGACACAATCCCATCAGCAGCATTTCCCTTCAGCTGGCTGGGCCTGACTTACKCAGAGCAGACTATAAACAGTGCCAGGAAAAGGCACTTTGTGAGTACTCTGGGCACACCTTGCTGCTGCAGGGTCACTGCAGCACACGCTCCTGGGCAGCTCCTCTGCTGCAGATGCTCCTTTGCAGGCAAGGAGAGAATCAGCTCTGGTCAAGCTGTGGTGGCTGAGTCAGAACTGGAGGAAATTGAGTCTAACCAGGAATGTTGTCCTGGGGTCTTCACYGAGAGTCTTGCTTTTGGCAGGGCTGGAAGAAGGCAGCAATCCCAGAAGTGGAGAAAAGAGAAGGAAAACCAGTGAGGCTTCCATACAAAGAGGCTGGAAAAAGGTGGCATGCTGACCAAGCTACACTAACAGATCTTGTTTAGGGATTRAAATCTCTGCAAATAAATTGGAGGCTGCTGCTGGAGAAAGTTTAATAATCCTTATTTCCAAATGCATTGGGTCATTAAGGTCTGACTAGGCAGGATGCATCACATTTTTATCATGTCTTTACTGCAGTCCAGTCCTGCATGGCCCTGGGTGCTTGTCTCTACCAGCTGGAAGCCTGGTCAACCACAGATTGTTGTCAAACCAAAGACTGTTGACAACTCTCGTGTTATACAAATATTTGCTCCTCTCAGTTTCTTGAGTGAAGCTCCAAAATCTGCARGGTTGAGGTTGAGCCCATTGTTTTCCATGGGTTTTTAGGTTAGCTCCATGTACCCCTCTACTCCAGCCAACAGTAATGTTTCCTCACACTGACTGCCCTTCTATAAAAGAAAATATCTGAAATCTTCGGGTAAGAAAGGTTCAGATTAATTTCCTTTAAACTCAGATAACTCAACATTTCCACTTACACTCCACAGTAACCTACACATGCAGTGTGTCTGAAATGCAGTGACTGGGGAGAGGTGTTCACACACCAGCACACGGTTCATACAAACAGTTCCTATGGTCACAAACAAGAGGGAAAAATTGATTTAAAAGAAAAGGGTCCATATGTAAGTCAGTATACCAAGCAACCCACCTTGTTTCAAGCAATTCACACCCTGAATCCAGAAACAGGTCAGTATCCATCAATAAGCCATTTTCACACAGTGAAAAATTCTCTATGTTCTCTGTTGTCCAGTAGATTACTTTCAGAAGTCTTCATGTCTTATTCCTCTAATCATCTGCCCAGCATATCCACAAAATAAACCACRCCATGAGAAGGAACAGGCTGCAGCAGCAAAGCAATGTCATCTCAAGGACATTGCAAAAGAAGAAGAAATGTAAAATACAGCACTGCAAACCAAGGGAACTGAGCTTTATTTCTAGAAAGGCAGGTTGAACATTAAATTAATGGAAAAGGCAATATCTTTTGGATCTGTGCCATAAGTGCTGCAGTGCTAGAATGCCCTTAGACTTTTCAAACCTTCCAGAACAAAATCACTGTGGATTTTTGAAGCAACTTTAGAACTGGGTTTTTAGAAGGTTGTGAAACCTTGTGAGGGCTCATAGCTGCTCCCTAACATGAGAATGATGATAATAAAAGCAGTCATAACTCCTAYCTCCAAAAAGGACTTCTACCATCTCCTAACATACAATAAATATGGTAGAGGGGATTAGGTGTCCCCTGACTTGTGTATCAGGCAAGGAATCCATGGCTTCCCTTTGGCTGGGATGCTGTGGATGGSATTTCCCCTGGGATCTGCTGTGCTGAGGGACACAGACATAGTCACATCTGCCACAGAGGGGCAGAATCACTCTGACAAATCCTTCTCATGGTAGAATCCAAGGTGTCCCTCCCAGTTATAGGAAATTAATACAGATACAGACCCTTCAATCAATCATACTTTGACAGCCCTCATRGCACACAGAAGCTGTAGCTATCATGGAAAACAAAAAAAACTACATTGAAAAAGGATGATTCTGTGCAAAACCCAACAGGGTTCCCTCTTTCAGATCATCTGCTTGTTCCACTCTCAGCACTAAACGTGTGTTTATACAAGAAATCAGTGGTGCTAAAATTAAATGAGGTCTTGTATGAACATCAGCATGGGCACCAAAGAAATTAATCTGTACACACTTCCAAAACCCTTCAGAGTTCAAATTCTTGTGCATTTTCATGAAATGAATTAATTCATTTCAATGATTTGTAGAAAGAGAAAGTATCATGCTTTTCTTTCTTTTCTATAGAAAGAAAAGCAACATGCCAGTGCTTTTGTTTCAGTCACATTTCAGCATCAAGGTGTTTKCTGGTGAGGATAAATCAGCTCCTCGCCCTCCACCATTCCATCGGAGATTTCATTGAAAAGRCATTTTAGAACCACAGAATTTTTCAGAAAACACACCTTCCTTTTTTTAAGGAARAAGATTTTTTTCAGTGTTCTGCACGCTTTAGTACATGCACTACACAAACACTTGGGGGAAATTAAATAGAAACTAAAGCTGGAACCGAATCGGTGCAAGCGCCGGGAGCTTCTCTGCGGCCGCCCCCGGGCCCAGATGAACTCCGGGCTGTTTTATTGCAGCCGGGCTGCAGCGCTGGCAGCTGAGATGAGCTGAGCTGTGAGCCGCGATTCAGGGCTCTGGTAATCCCGGCGCGTCCGGGATCATCCCCGCGCCCCAGCAGGGCCACACGGGCAGGGTATCGCGACATCCTATCGCCACCCGGTGACACTGCCTGGGAGTGCACAGCTGCCCTGGAGCCGCCTGTCCTGCTGCTACTGGCCAGGAGCAGGATCTATAAAAATAACCCATCCCATGTGGAAACAGTTGAAACCTTTTCCTGTTAGAATCCTTCATTTGCTTTGGAATTCTCTGTGGAAATTCTGGTAGATTTAGAGATGTCTTTGTTTTACATTTGTTTCCTTTTTTCTTTTTTTTTTCCTTTTCTGTTTCTCCATCCTGATTTCCAATATTCCTCTTTTCCTGTCTTGTGAAATTAGTCCAAATGCAGCTGTAAAGAAAGACTCCTTGAATTCAGGGACTGTGCACTAGTGCTACTGTGTGTGTCACAACAACTGAAGAAAGATTTTGCATTCCTCATTATTTGTAGAATCCCGGTATCCAATCATAACATRCTTTAGTGTACAATAAAGTACCATACAAAATACAAGGTTAAAAGGTCTGCATCTAAAGCTACTCTACCCAGGGCTGTTTTTTATATCTAAAAACATATAAATAAACATTCCACAGGAAGCCTTCCCTCAAAATATCTGTTGACCATGGAGAGTTGGTTAGGCTTTTTCTAGTTACAGCTGCACAAGATTCCTGCTACCTCACCTACATAAGTATTTTCTGGATGCTTGTTTGCCAGGGCATAGATCCCTTCAATGATTGTTTTCTGATGCCCATCACCTGTGCTGTGCCTTTTGAATCAGTCCCCACTGAAACCCATGGTGACACCTTCAGCAGCCACCTGCCATGAGCTGAACTGATCCCAGCACTGGCAAGGCCTCTCAAGGGTTAACTGAGAATGAGAGATCAGTCGTGCCTGCCACATGAACCTGCTACTAAATGCAGGTTGAATACCCCCACAAAGAGTGGGGCGTCTGGAGCTGCAGGATGCATTAATACACATGAAAAAATCATTATCACAGACACTCTGTTCCAGCTCAGACACTCACAGGGGCTGTCTCATCACAGGCTCAGCCACAGGAAAGATCCCTCATGGCACACAGAGGCTGTCAGCTATCCTGAAAGACAAAAAACTGCATTGAAAAAGGATAATTCTGTGCAAAACCCAATCAGATCAAACTGCCCTYGCTTTAAAGCCGTGATTAAATTTATCTAACATTTAAAAGTTTATGAAATCYGTGGCCTCCCCGAGGTTTGTTTGCAGAGCAATTCTTCATTTACAGTGTTAATCTTTAGCACCCTCTGCATCATAAGAGCAAATCAGAACAGACAATTACACAGAGTCAATAAAGAACAAGTCCTCTCCTCACCCCAGAGCAGTAAACACTGCCAGTGCTGAAGTCCTCACAGCTGAGGGCAGCCCTGGAGTGTTGCTCAATGTTCCCCCTCAGAAGGACCTTGAATGTCTAAGAGCAAGTAGGAACTCAGTTCTGGCAGGGAAATATAAATTGTAGGCAGGGATTTCTCCAAGGCACCCAGGATAGGAGATGGCTGCAAGCTTTTGTCATGGAAGCTTCCATATTCCTAAAAAATATAGAGAGATGCATCTAAAAAGATGGACATCTTTTCATCCAAAAATATTGAGGGAAAGAATCCTTAAACTGTTTCGTTTTCTTCCTTCCTTGGAAACCTCASCTTTTTTTAAAAAAAGGGTGCTGCAAAACAGAAGTTGGCTTTAAATTCACTGATTTCTCTTGATTCCTAAATGAGAAAAATGCTGTGTTTGGTTAAGTTATTCCTTTTATCTTCCTTCACTCTGGAGAATTGACCTGTGCTTTTGTTTTAAACAGAATGCCCTAGTTCTGGGTGATTCCCACTGACGTTGGCTTATATGGAACCAGTCTCTGGGATAAATTCTCCATCATTKGAATAGTATTGTTCTGAAGYTAGAACAACAACAAAAAAAAAGATCCTCTGGTATTTTTATGATACTTAAGCTAAAATCCTTGAAAATAGCAGAGKAAGTGAGCAAGAGAATTACATGGTTGAGTGCCTTCAAACACAACTCCTGTACAGTGGCTGACTTAAACAGAAACCAGATTTAATAAAAATAAAACCACTTTCTCKTTCCTATCACGCTATTTTAAAAATGTATTTAACATCTCTTCTTGCTGACAGTGCCCTCATGCCATGGTCAGGGTGGAACAAATGAAAGCAGAGATCCAGTGATRCCTGATGTGTCAGTGGAGTCCTCACAGAATAACCACTGTGGCACCAGGACCCCACTGGGACTGGAAATTGTTGATTTTTAAGGTCTTTTCCAACTCAAACTGTGCCATGACTCTCCTCACCCACAATTTCTACTGTCTAATAAAGAAGGTTACAGGCTGTGTGTGATAGAGATAAAAGTTCARTGTCAGGCAGGTACACAGGACTATCACACATTCAAGTTCCAGAACAATGTGTTCCTAAGGTCTGTAAAATCTTTAATAAAACTCTCCTTCCTCCTCAGAAACTTGATCCTTATTGACTTAGACTCTGACCATTTTCCTATAGSTCACACCAGCTAATTTTTCATGAGATTTTAAGGGCATTAATTTCCCCCCAGAATGAATATTTAAGTCATAATTTCACAATAAGAACTTGGTATAATTTCATGGCACAACCAAGGGCAGGCTGGATACCCAGGTCAGGTGAGGATACTCCAGAGTGCCCTGACGTGGGTAAATGCCAACATTTGCTGTGCAGACCTTGTGCTGCACTCACACAGTGGCTCCTGGGGCTGGACAGCACCTCTGACATGTTTTACAGTCCACAGAGACACCCAGGTACCTGTGTCTGGGAAAAAATGAGATTTCTGCCTAAACTGAACTACAATGTGCAGCTTAAATGCATCTCAGGTCATTGCAGTGGAACAGCTCAGTGCAGGTCAGCTCATCAAATTCAGCTGCATGTGCAGCTTCCCTGCCCTTCAAACAGCTCATTAATTACAGATCACACAGCCCCATCCTTATCTCAGTGATAGCAAACCAGACTGTCACCAGYCAGACAACAGGAAATGTCACAGAGAGGGGAAATAACTGCTACAGAAAAGCCCATGAGAACGTTGTGGGGTTCCTGAAGCCATTCCAGAGCTGGAGCCATTCCTGCTGCACTAATTCTCTCCACAGCAGCCAAAGCCTCACCCTGTCCTGGGGGAAATTTCTGCCCTCTGTGCTTCACCTCCAAGAGTGTCAAATACAGGTTCTGTCCCCCACCTCTGCACACATGAACTAAAGGCCTGTGGAGCTCATGACACACATGGCAGCAGCCAGTGATAATTCACATTTTTAAACAGATGCTGCCAYGCTGGCACTTTATTGTCCCAGGGCATCAATTGTCCTTCATGCTATGTTGTTTGTTTGGATTAAATGTCAGTATCCACAGTTTCTGGAAACTTGTGAAAAGCTGGAGCTTGTTGTCCAAACATCCCTAAAATTCCAGTTCTATGAACGGCCTCTTCTTGGCAGCTATTTTTTCTTAGTAATTTTGCTTTTCTGCTCAGGGTTGATTGACATGATCTCAGGCTTGGAACTTGGGCTGGCAAGGGGAGGACAATCTGTGGTGTGGGACAATGAAAAAAAATTATYACTGATTTATAGTAAACTAAATGTGAACCTAAACTCTTCCCCAAAAACTGTGCTAAAACCTGAGCAAAACACAAGCAGGAATCTTGAACCCCTGCYTTAACACCCAACACCAAACTTCCTTTGGACATTGTGCTCCCTCCTTCCTGGTATTTGTTTCTGGGCACTTCCTTCTCTTCCATTCTTGCTACTTCTTTATTTTGAGTCACAGTATTTCAATAACAATTTATAATAACAGCTAGAGGTAAAACTCAATTTTTCCACTCACCTGAAAACATCTCTGCAAGATACAATAAMTAAAAGGTAACCTGTAGCAGGTATTTCTACAAAGAATAAACAGTTCCTAAATAATGATTTTCTTACACATTTCCAGTAGAACCAAAACTTTTCTTTTAAAATACTTGTTTATTTTGTGCTATATTCAGGGTACCTGCAGATARTATTGAAGGACAGCTTTGACACCCTCCCTCCTCTTCCCCCAGGTTTGCAAGATGTTGAATGTGCACCCTTCAACCTTTCACTTTCTCCACTCACAGATAACCTTCTCTATTAAACAAAAGACTTTTTTCTAGGAATACTTTTCTCTTSCTCTGTGCCTCTTCAGAAGCATTATCAAATTTCTGTGAAAAGCAAATGAAACAAAATGAAATCCAAATTCTATCAAAATTCATCCCAACACTGTAGTTAGTGTTAAAACTGGGCCCATTTTGTTTTGCTGTCTGGTTATTCTGGTGAAGGTGCAGCATTAATTCCAGTGGCAAGTATTCCAAAACTCTCACAGAAAATAATCACTAACTACTCCTACAGAAAACAACTTCACTGTTGCAACTTTTAAAGAGAGCCTAAATTCATAAAACTAATTTACTCACACTGTATGTTAAAGTGTTGATAGAAAAACAGGTTAAAACAAACTGCAGATGYCTTTCCATAAATTGAACTCCACAGCAAGAAATAACTTTAACCTCTTTATCTTTCCCAAATCTGTAGAAATGGCAACAAGGCCAGTTCCCTCATCCACAACATTGTACACGAACATATTTTATTTACTTAGCATAAACCTATGTCAGTGTCTGAGATGTAAAGGGGTGAGTGAAGGAAATCAATTATTCACCTTTAGACCCCTCTATGTGGAGAACACACTYAGAGAAAGAGCTGCCAGGTTATAAAGGCTCTGAGGTGCTGACCTGCAGAGCTGTGGAGCCTCRCACCAGGAGGCATCACCTCCCAGCCCACCTCAGGAGGAGGGGAGACTCAGAAAATCAATCTGAACCCAGCAAACTTGGGCTTGTAGAATTCTGTTTGCTGTCAGTAAAAACTATTACCTTTCATACAGTGATTCCTGGAGATGTCAGGGAGAAAGGGTCAGGGCAAATCAAACAGATTTGTAACATTTTATTGAACAGCAGGAAATGTAGCTTTTGTTCATCATGCTGCTGGATGTAAGGTCAATTTGCACATGTGGAAATAAACTTTTCCATGCTTTCAAAGCTGCTGCTCTGAAAACAGCTCAGGCAGTGACAGCCACAGAACCATCCAGGGAAGATTGAGGTACAGAGCAGAGTGCTGGGAGCAGCAGAGGGATCTGTGGCTGTAAATCCAGCTACAGCCACACAGTAAATTGTCAGTGGCTATTTTGTGCTGAGCCATCTGTTGCCTTGGCTACACTGCCAGCAAGGATTTAAGGATATCTGGATGTCTGTACAAGCTCCAGAAAACCCAAACTCTGCTGTTGGGCAAGAGCAGCCCTGAGCTGCATTACACAGTGAGCCTTGCTGCTGGCCTGGACACACATGTCACTGCTCAGGAACAAGCTCTGTCCCCAGGGAGCACCCAGCTCCCTTTGACCCGTTCAGSCAGAGGTTTCTGTCCCACAGCCCCGTGGACACATCCTGCAGTGTTTTCCTCAAATGCTSTTCCTGTATCTGTATCACAAGTGACTTAGCAGAGCCCATGGRAGGTGTTGTTCATATTCCCCATCARTGCCTTTCTTCAGAGTAGATGGTGCTCTAAAATAGAATATTTGTGTGTAGATATAATTGTTTTCAGTTGAGAAGTGGTCTTGTAAAACTTGATCACAGATCTGTTGATGAGGGTTTGAAATGCTGCTCCACGGACTGCTTTCCATCTTCCAGAACTCTGGAAATGCGCTGGAAAAACGCCAAAACAGATTTCATATGTTAAAATTGATTCTGTGCTGGATTCAGTACTAAGTGTATTAATTACTTGTGCCTTTAAGCYGTAGCTAGAGAAAAAATACATTGCATATTTTTAATTAATTCTGCATAGTTTGAATTAATTTCTCTATTCTGCAAAATCTTAAACATATATTTAAACCCATCCATATGATTCCAAACATGTTATGAAGCACTTCACAAGTGGATTTTTATCTGTAGTTAGTCCTTTTTCTGCCATSTAAGAGAGACCATTCAATCCTCTGTCTTTTATATGCTATTTAAATTTAAATATGAGTGGACGAGATAGTGCTGAAAAGCTGCAGCTCCTGGGTCTGAAATGAGCAAGTGTGTGATAAGTTGCATATAAGTGAAATACCACAGACTTCACATTAATAGGCTGTTCTTGTTCCTACCAGAAAAAATGTGATTATGAACACATTTAACTGAAGGCTTTCCTAAATGTTACTGTGTGGTCCCTGAAGGCATTATCCTTTTTTTTTTTTTTTTAAGAAAACCCCAAAACACTGCAGAAAGTAATGAATACAAATGAAACCCATTACCCAGGGAAAAGAAACTAAAASAACAAACCCTTTGCATTGAAAGATCAGAAAAGTTGGCATGTAAAATATTCCAGAATACTTATGTTGGTAGCTACCCACATCTGCATTAAATGTCACCCTCCCATTACCTTCAAAGTAGGAAAACTTTCACATTCTGTGTCTGAATAGCTAATCTGGATATTATTTTCTCTTTTTAATTTTTTTTCTCTTTTTAATTTTTTTTTCTGTCAAACACTACGCTAAATGAAACAATTTTAATTTTGTGAAAATTTCAGACAACGGTGAAACGTTCCTCACTTTAATGGAAGGCAGCCGGCTTTAAGGCAGAGTGACGGCTCCAGCGGGAGCCGATTTCCCCTTCGCGCTCMTCACTTCCCCGCAGCATCCCCGGGCGGTGCCCGCTCGGGCCCGGCGCTCCCATCCCGGCCCATCCGCGCCCCTCCCGCCCCCGCGCCGCTCTCGGCGGGCAGCCCGCGCCCTCTCGCGGTGCGGGAGCGGAGCTGCACACGCACGGGCGCCCCGGCATCCCTCCGGTGCTGCATCCTTCCAGCCTTCCGTCCCTGCATCCTTCCGTCCCTGCATCCTTCCAGCCTTCCATCCCTGCATCCTTCCATCCCTGCATCCTTCCATCCATGCATCCCTGCATCCTTCCATCCCTGCATCCCTCCAGCCCTGCATCCTTCCATCCCTACACCCTTCCATCCCTGCATCCTTCCAGCCTTCCATCCCTGCATCCTTCCATCCCTGCATCCCTGCATCCTTCCATTCCTGCATCCCTCCATCCTTCCATCCCTGCATCCCTCCATCCCTGCATCCCTGCATTCCTACATCCATCCATCCCTGCATCCTTCCATCCCTGCATCCTTCCATCCCTGCATCCTTCCAGCCTTCCATCCCTGCATCCTTCCGTCCCTGCATCCCTCCAGCCCTGCATCCTTCCATCCCTGCATCCCTGCATCCTTCCATCCCTGCATCCATCCATCCCTGCATCCTTCCATCCCTACACCCTTCCATCCCTGCATCTCTCCAGCCCTGCATCCTTCCATCCCTGCATCCCTGCATCCTTCCATCCCTGCATCCCTGCATCCTTCTATCCCTGCATCCTTCCATCCCTCCATCCTCCCAGTCCTCCATCCCAGCATCTCTCCCACTGGAAGTGCTGCCACAGCCAGCTTTGCCTCCACATTGAGCTTCCACCCCTCTCTCTGACAAAAGCATCAAGAAAAAAAAGCAGTTTCCCTTACAAGCCCATTTTTCTCAAATACTTAATTTTCATAGCACAGAATTTTTGAACATGTCACCCTTCCCTTCTTCCCCCCACAAACACACAGGACCTACCATTGTTTTAAATAACTGGTTCACTTTCTTYCTTTTGAAGGTTTTCTTGTCACCATCTGAGGTGGAAGGGAAGACTGGCTGGCTCAGCCTGTGTGAGGCAATTGTTTCATCAGATGCCACAGTGCTGACAGACAGAGTTAATCCTTAGGATGGAAACAATATTGGTTACACAAAACAAAACCAAAAAGGGAGAATCAGACTGTAAGACAAAGCAGAACTCAAAATTGTGAAATACTGCAATGACTAGAAAAAATGGAGACATTTTTAATCCAACTATAACCCMAGAATAAAAAATTAAATAATAGGGAAACAATAACCTTCATTATATTGAAACTGAATGGTGAAAAAAAGAACCAATCTGGCCAAAGAATTAAAAATAGATAAACRCATGCCAAAGAAGTGGGCCATGGCAGGCTGTTGTGTTGTGCTGAACATCTGTTACAGGCATCTGGAAAGAGAGGGGCAGTGAGAGGAACAGATGAAATGCAGGCTAAGAAATGGGATGTCCTGTGGAGCAAGGGGGTAAAAGAGACTGAAACTGGGCTTGTTTTGTCTTTGTGCCCCAGCCTAGAGATGAGCTCCATCTTCAGTCTCACTTTCCCT
Organism: Cardinalis cardinalis; assembly: GCA_014549065.1. Lineage (NCBI taxonomy): Eukaryota > Metazoa > Chordata > Aves > Passeriformes > Cardinalidae > Cardinalis > Cardinalis cardinalis. The sequence goes on from JACDOX010000032.1 coordinate 1,046,089, forward strand.
GTTCTTTCACACATTTGTCTGAGTGCAGCTGTGTTATCTTGCTTCCCCTGCCTCTCTGGTGAGGCAATCTATGGGATTCCTCTCTGGCTTCAAAACCAGAAGTTGAAATCCTGTTATGGGGCAAGCTCTGGGGATGTTCATCCCCCAGAGCACAGCACAGAGCATTTGTCCCTGCTTCACACACTGCCCTTGGCTGTGAGCCCTTGTTTGTGCTCCTGAGGCCCTACAGAGCAGGGAAGCTGAGTAAACCTTGCCTCTTTCTAGGCAGCAGGAATGCTCACACTGTACAAGGAAGTGAAATCAGAGCTCCAGGAGTAACAGAATTTGCATTTTGGCAGAAGGTACAATGGTGTTACCCAGCATTTGGAGCAGTACAGCCTCACATGCTCAGAACACTCTTCAATTATAATCATTGTCCCAGTGGATTTCACAAGGGTGGAGAGAGCTGCCAGCCCTGCTTGGAGCAAACCCTTCATTGCTGTTTTCTTARCATCCTAATAAAGTTCAGCATTCTCACCCTAGGGTAAGCACCTCACCTGGGATAGTTGGCATAGAACGACTGACAGTGCTCATCTGCTTGAGGACAGAAGTTTTCTGAGGTGCCACCACATGTTCTGAGAGGTTGGTGTCACTCATGAACTCAAATTTCCTTGATAGCTGTTAAATAAAAAAGTCCCAAYATTAATGATGGACTGAGACTTTGGTTCATGTATCATATTATGTACAATTTAAAAACATGTAACAATTTTGCAGATAATTTATAGTYAGATAAAAACTTCTCATTCTACATAGAAAAAAAGAATTCTAAAAAAGTTACAGAAGTAATCTGTGACCTGAAATCTGAATTCCTACCCTATTTTTGGCATAATACCATCAGACAACTCTGAGTGTGATTTGCAAAGTAAAATGAAGTTTTGAAAACATTTCATTTTAATCCCTATTGCATTAACATGCCCAGCTTGGCTGCTGCAAAGCTTTGTCACTGCTTTTTTGAAGCAGAAGAAAATCCTCTAACTGGATACACAGTGGGATCCCCACAGTTTGGTGTATGTGTTATCTAATTTCATCAAAAGCCAAAGGTGTTACTTGGTTTTCTRTATCAGAGCTCCTGAAAGGATGACTGTGCTTTATCTCTCTTTTGCACAAGGACATGCAGTGTAAGACAGTCAKATCATCCATGAGTTTCTCTGTGCTTCCCCAAACAGCCTTGGCTTTCTACTCCATTCATTTTACCTTTGATGATTCCTTCAAACGTTTTTGATCAAATGATTTATGCTCCCTCCATGTATTTCAACAACCTGTTACTGCCTGGCTTTTTAAATTAGATGGGGCTTGTGTRTCTAGAGGACATACACTAAAATCAAATTCTCCTCAGGATTAAACTCTGTGTATAAAAAAGGCCCAGTGTAAGTGGCATAAGTCACTGGAATGAYCCAGCAGGGCAATAAAAGCCCTTGGATGATCTATGCAGTGCTTCCACACTTCAGTCTGRCACCATTGAAGGAGCAGTGTTTGCAATCTTGCAGTTTCCTAACAGCTGCATGTTCCATAACAAGGTACAAAACGTCCAGGGCTCATCACTTCTGAATCAGCCCTGACTGCGCGGAGCTGCCGTGAAATGTCAGCACAGTCAATTGCCTCTCCACAGGAAAGAAAGCAGCTTAACCCTCCCCACACAGTGCTCCTTTTTCAGCTAAGCAGGCTCCAGAATCTGCCAGAGCCTCAGAGCTCTGGTATCTGTCACCAGAAGCCAGGAGGGATGATCTGATTTTCTCACTGATTTGTTTTCTCCGCAGCATCTTGCATGTTTCATTCGTGGCAGGGCAGATCATCTCTGCATCCTGCATCCTTCCCTTTATGACAGCTGGAGTTCTCTGGGTATATTTTCCTTTTTCTAAGGAAAGGAGTAATGTCCTCTTTTTCATGGATTATAAAACACTAAATCAGTAACATACACATTTCATGTCAGAGATAGAAATATCAGCTGCTGTCTTCTCATCAGCAAACACCACACTGCTTCTTTTTGTTCTTTTTTTGGACCTTCTCATCTTGACTTCAGGATGAGGATTATTTTGAGGAGCAGTCTCCTCTGCTTCTGCTTTTCCTTGCTTTGGTAGCACTGCTTCCAGATCAAAGCTGCAGGAGCAAAAGAAAGAAAAGTACGAGTTCCTTAGTGATATTTTAAAAGCTGCTGGTATTCTGATGTCATTTCCCCATGAAATATAAATGCAGGTCATTCTTTCCTTCTRCTTTCTAGGCAGCCTTGCAAACTGCTGGCAAAAAGTATCTGATGTGCTTCAGCAGCTGGCAACTGGAGATACAAATAAGATGCCTTCAGGCAGTGTGACACCATCTTAAAATGTTGTGAAAAACGTAAAATATTAAAATGAGCTCAAATCCCTGATCATAGATTTGTGCATCAGCTTAAGAACTGAACTAAACAGAGCAGAGCTCACATGGCAAGTTGATGTGTGGTGGTGGTGGTGCTGAAAGCAAGACGTTCTGGTTGTACAAGGACCAAAGGGGAACAGAGTATTGCTGTCTGTTGCCATGTTTTAAATGCATTCTCATATTTATTTCACAATATTGGACAAGAATGCATACATGCAGAGATTAACYCCCCCTTCCACCTTCTCTCTTCCTCTAATTTTTACAGTATAAAAATTGGGCTACTTCCCATTAAAAAAAACCCAAACCAACCAAACAACAAAAAACCATGAAACTGGTGCTGGCTTTACCCCCTTCTCAAACTTTGGAGCAAGGGACTGAACTTATATTGCAACATAAAAATTGATACATCAAGAACTGTGGTAACCCTGTTGACCTAGAAACAAATCAGCATCCTGAGAACAAAAAGCAGGTGCAGGATGTCTTGTCTGGCTGTGTCAGAGGTGTCCTGGTGTGCTGCAGCACACAAATGAGGTTGGTCTGCTCCACCCTTCTGGAGGGCAGCAGGAGCAGCCTCAGGAATCTCAAAGAAGAACAAGAGGTCTTAAAAACCAACCCTTCCACATTAGGGTCATACACCACTGGACTTTTTCAAAGTGAACTACTCAGAAAGGGAGATCAGATGTTTAAAAAATAATCCAAACACTGCTCAGCAGGTTCAGTTTTATATGTACCTTGTTAGAGAAGAAGTTTTGTGTGCCTGAAAGATAATTTATAAAGTGAACTAAACAATTTGTGGATGAAAAAGCTATACCTATAATTGTTCTCTCAAATTTAAAAGTCTCTTTGTTTTCCAGTGTTGCAGTTAAAACACATTAGGCAAAGCATTTTACATTACTGCAGACTTCCGCCTCCTTTTCAAGTTTGTAGAGGTTGTTCCTTTCCTATTCACATATTACAAACAAAAAGATGCTAATTAAGTTAAAAGCTGTTTWAAAAGAAACTTGTAAAAAACCGCAGATCTTGGTGTTTAAAAAGTAATTTAATTTTTAAAATACTTATTTTCTGAAAATGAAATACCACTTTTTTTTTTTTTAATGAGAGTTGAACACATCTTGTCTATTATGATTGAAACACAGTAGTTTTCAGCATGGAGGAAGTGATAGCTACAGTTAAAAATAATGTTGGTATAGTCTAAAAAGGCTGCTGATGGCTTTCATTCCTTTTATAAAATCTTTTTGTTTCATCTCATTAAACTGGTTAAAAACAGGACTGAAAAAGAAGAATTATTTATAACCAAGTGTACTTCTAACCAACCTTTCTGAGGCAGGTTTTCTGGGAGTGCTGCAGTCGGAGCTGATGGAGCACATGGAGATGAAGGACAACTGGCGGTAGGATTTCAGCATCGACCTCGGCCGCCCCAGCCTCTTGTCATCAAACTCTGGCTACGGGACGGAAAGAGAAACACATCCTGTCAAACTCCCTGGCTCTTAATACATCCTCCTCACACCAGGCTGGAACACTGTGCAGGTGTTGAACACCTGGCATTAAAGAAGTTGTCTGCTCCCATTAATTACTGTGACATATCCTGGGTCTGGATGAGCTCTTACTCTTCAAACCCCCCAAACACAATTCACAAAATACATTCTCTGCAAAATTTTAAATAGGTTGGGTTTTTTAACCCCAAACTCACCCAAACCCTCCCAAACTCAATTCACAAAGTTCATTTTCTGCACAGTTTAAATAGGTTGGGTTTTGTAACCCAAACCCACCCAAACCCTCCCAAACTCAATTCAAAAAGTTCATTCTCTGTAAAATTTTAAATAGGTTGGGTTTTTAAAATGCTGGAGGGTTCAAGCAAGAGGCAAGATTTGTGATTATGGATTACAGCCTCTGTTTTTGGAATTATTATTGGAATAATATTATTATAATAATACATGATCATATAATTAACATGATATATTAATGTATTATTATAATAATGTCATTACATTATAATATATTAAAGGTAAATTATATTATAATATTATATTTGCATTATAATATATATTATTGCATTATAATATATTMTCTATTATCTACTCTATACTATACATAATATAATGCAATATATGTAATATAGTAATAACATTATAATATGTAATTAATAATTATAATATTACACAATTTCAAGTAAATTATTGCAATTACAGCCTCTATTATTGCAAAATAAAAGCCATATTCAGATAGATATATAGAATTTTCATCATGCAGGTATATAATACAGCACATATCCAAAATTTAAATTAGAAGCTTGMTACTTTTCCCCTTATAACATTCTATTATAAAATCACYAATGCTGAAAGCAAGAATATAAAATAATTTCCAAAGCAACTGGCATTYAATCACAAAAACCAGGCAATGTCATTCTTCCTACCCTGCACAACTCAGATAGAATATTTTATTCAAGAATTATCTGGGGAGTTTGTGTTCAGAAGTTATCCTTCAATTGCCAGATATTTCAGTTTGTTCTCAACTAATATTTATAGTATTATACACATGACAGGTTTTACTTCACAACACAGCTGGAAGTGGCTGGCACAGGGAGACATCAATTGCAGATCAAAGCCCTAAACCACTAAGAAAAATTACAAAGAGAACAAACATAAGAACTTGCTTTTACTTCCTCAATAAGGCTGAAAAGACTTGCAATTTTAAGTTGTAATAAAATACACTAAAAATCTCCCAGAATGAGGAATATTTGATGTGTCAGAGAATTGAATCAGCTCTTGGACGATACAACTCAGATCCTGCTATTTTTATATCACAAGAAAACCCATAAGCAAAAAAAAAAAAAAAAAAGGCATGTTTTTGTTTAGAAGAAGATGTGTGTTAAATAAAGAGAAACTGGGTAGAGGTTAAAAGGAGAGTCATACCAATTCTCTGGCTCCATATTGTTTTTCCACTTTAACTTTTAAGTGCATGAAACATTCCTCCATCCGGTCATGGAAAGGACGAAGATTATCCRAAACTCTTCTTTCATGAATTTTAATTCCAGCCCCAAGGAAAGGTATCTTAGGAGGAGCAAAAGAAGAAAAAAGGTGAGACTTTTCATTTGTGTCCAACAACCTCTCTGGCTRTGTTTAAATTATCTGGGAAATCAACTGCAAAACTTTCCTGTGACTGGCAGCTGGATTTGCCCACTGGTGTCAGCTTGGAGCAGCAGATACAAGATGGAAAAGGCTCATGGAAAATGGGTTTTCCCAGTGAATTTCTGAAAAATGTTGGTTGTCTCACAGAGGCTGTTTTCTCTCTTCTATATATTTTAATGTTATGAGATTTATGCAAAAGTACTGTCAGCTCCCCTTCTGCCACTAACCTGTTCTAACTGCTTTACTTCAGCTTTTAACTCTTTGGCATTAATATCTGGGATTTTTTGTAAAATCCACTTAGACTCCATGCTTTCTTTTTGTGTTCTGACTCAGTAAATATTGTGAACATTGATCCACCCATCACATTTTTGGACCATATTTTATGGAAGTGCAATTCCAAAATAACTTTTAAAATTATGGTATTAAAGCCCATCTGTTACTGACAGATCTGTTTGTCCTCCTTAGAGGGATAGGTAGAAATTACCCATTTTTTCCTAATGCCAGGTGACATTGTGGTCAGTCAACCCCACTGAGTTCATGGGGTGATTCTGATGGCCAGGAAAGAACCACACACAGASCTGTGATGGGCAATGACACAGGAGAAACTGTAAAGGAACAACTCAAAKAATAACCAAACTGGGATAAATCAAAATCAAACAGGAAGAAACTTCAAAAACATTAAGAAAATACAAACAATTCCACTGAAGCTATTTGGAAGATTCATTTCAAGGCTGGGAGAGGAATGAACAGTAAATTTGTGCTGTTTCTCATCTATGAAAGAGAGAGAGAATCATAGAATCATTGGATAGTTTGGGTTGGAAGGGACCTTTAAAGGTCATCCAGTCCAATCCCTTGCCATAGACAGGGACAATTCCATCAGGTTGCTCAGAGCCAACCTGACCTTGGATGTTTCCAGGGATGTTTCTAGTGACTACAAAAAATGAGAYGAGGAACATGCAGAGAAACACCTTGAGCCATTCATTTCTGATAGTAAAATGATGAACTCCCATTATTTCTTACCATCCCTCTATCTATCTATTGATAGCAATTATTTCTCTTTTGGACCGTTTAATGGAAATAGAATAGATAATTTCTGAGGTCATGTTTTTTTYCTGCTTCATTATCATTATCAGATCAACAGAAAGAGCCATTTGCCCTTGAATCTCAGCAAAAATAGAGTTTTTTCTGCTAMCACCTTCCATAAGTGCATTTTCCTCTTTGAGGACAAAAGGGTTCTGGAGGCTRGTTGTCTTATTATACATACACAGTATATAAAATAATAAATAGTAAAGCCAAAAAACCTCAGTGCTGCCAGTATAGGGAGAATATTCAGTTCTCCTCTGGAGATCCAGATAGAAATGTTTACTKATAGTCTTYCATGCTATTTACCACACAGAAGACWCATAGCTTCAGTCTTGCAGGGTCACTGAGCATGAAAATAATTCCTGAGAGCAGCAAATACTCCATTAATGTGTCCAGTGGACAAAAAAACCAAACCAACCTCCACTAAAAAACCCAAATACTACTCTAGGAAAGAGTTGYTTCCCAAGAGAATTTCTGACATTTGCCAACCCCAGAAATTCATGAAATCATTATGAGTTTTGTCACGCTCTCAGTTTTCTCTTCAGGAATACAACCCAAGCTGGTAATCCCATCCCTTTTAACTATAAATGTGGCCTGCTATATGTGGCTTCTGATAATCCATTCCAGATGATGTGTTCTACAAAATACCTTTCAGGGGTTAAAAAGAAGGGGAAATGACACAATCAGCTCAGTGCTGTGTTCTCCTGCTAGACAGGAATGGAACAAAGGAACCCTGGTGAAGCCTCAGTGGTGGCTGTCAGTGAGAAATTACCTGCCAAGCAATCAGATCTTTGAGTCTGTTCAGCTTCTCTGTATCCTCTGGATGGTGTCTGATATAGTCTTCTGTAAAGAAAGCCTTAGACAAAAAAATAAATAAATACAGTCCATCATTTTGACAGGTAAAGAAATCAAGCATTAATCCACAGAGCCCAGCTGGTAATCATMATATTGGTCAGCAAAGAGGAGAGGCACATGCATGGTCCTCAGCCAGATGCTGCTGGTGGTAATTCCTCCCTCTAACAGCTGGGAACTGAGGTTCACTTTATAAAAAGATGTATTTGGTCTTTATCCAGTACTTCTGACATTGAGACCCTTATTATGAAACCAAATCATTATTTCTTTTATTAAGTTTACAGTGAAACTAAAAAGGCACAGATTTGGAGTTATCATGCTTTATATCAACTGATAAGTTCAGTTATTCTGGTTTGACTTCAAAGACAGAGGTGACCAGGAAAGGAGGATATGAGGATCCTTAAACTGATGGAATGATGGCTTTCCTATTCCTCATCCCCACTGTACTGCCACTTTAACAAGGATGTAGGGGGATTGTGAAATGGTGCACCTGAAAATGGTCTTTGCAGTGACCCCAAAGCTCCTACCTTCTCATATTTAGCAAAGCCACCCATAACAGCTGGATCAACAATTCCATTCAGAAGCATGGAAAGTGGATTAATAGGGAGGTTCTCATCACTCTGGTACTGGTTAATCATCATCAAAATCTTTTCATTTGTCGTGGACATAGTCTCAATAGCATTCTCTAAAGGACTAATTGTGCACTGTAAAGAAACAAAAGAGTTCRAAGGTTCATAAAGATACAAACAGATCATTTTGGTTTTATAAAACTTATATACATGAACAACAGTTTTGCAATTCAGCAAACCCACACAGTCTTGTTCAATTCTGAAACTATAAATCAGGCATAAGATATATTGATTCTGTATTGAGCAGTAGAAAAATTAAATGTAAATAATAACGGTTTTGAATATATAAAAATAAGGAACTGTAGCCCTGTTGATAATTTTGCAGACTGGCTTGCACATGAGAGTTGAACAGCTGCRAGTTGGACAGACCCTGAGTGCATCAATACTCACCTGGGAAATGGAGACCACCTCAAACCAGCGCAGGATTCCTGGGAGTTTGTAGGCTGTAACAAAGGAGGTCCTCTCAATCCACATAGACTATCAAAAGACATAGCAGGAGAAAATGATACTTCAGGATTGAAATTTTCATCTTTTCTCCTTTCTGAGATGTCAAAGTGAAATGGATGTAGATGGAGAACATATGCATATTTTTTTAATAAAAAGACACTGCAAACTGAATCTAGCACAGTGATTGAGCAAATAGTTTTCCTGATTTCAGATTAGGTCATCTTCAGGCACAAAGCCTGCACAAAGCAGGGGAAAAAGAAAATTAMCTTTGAATCTTTTAGTCTGTGTCCCCATTTTTGCCATTACAGATGGAATGGCTGTCATTAAACAACCTGTTCTTKCCTCTACCCAGATTATATTTCCTCCCTCCACATTCAAAAGGCATTTCTGCAATTAAAAGCAGTAACAGCCCTATAACAACTTGCCAGAATTCTGACCTTTTTTTTGTTCCTCTCATTTTTCTTTTCTAAACAAGACTGGCTGTTGGTATTTGGAATAGCCACTGTTTCATTTGCCCTGCTGTTCCTTATTTCAGAATCAGCTCAGGGAGAAATACCATAATARATGTAATGAAGACATTCCAGCTCTCCCAGTTCCCACCTCCTTGAAGGAAACATGCACCTTATCTATTGTGCTCAGCAATGAAAACATCAACAATTTAGCTCTTGTAAAACCATTTCAAGGTATTTTCATAAATGGGCCCAAAACTCTGGTTTGCAAAGGAAGCCAAGGTGCTGCTGAGTATTGACAGCACATTCTGGGATGTCAGAGTAGAGTTTGTGTCTGAGGTGCTGATTTAACAGCAGGTAGGAAGCTCTTACATGAMAGTGTTGACTCTGCTAATCAGCACACACAAAACAGAAATTGTACATTTTGGAAAGAAATGGCTTTTCCCAGCAGTATGCCAAGAGCACAGCTTTAGCCATAAGGCTTGGATGGGATGCTTTTCAAAACAAACCATAAAATACCAGATACCTGTAAAATAAAAGTACAGACACCACATTTTTATGCTTAACACTGAAAAGTAATTTATGGTGCTGTAGATTTCTTAGAATATTTGAAGAGTGAAGGCCATTCCTCAGCATTCCACCATTAGGCCTGGGAGTAAAAATGGCATAGGCAGCTCTCTCATGAGGTGAGATTTCACAGGACCCATGAAAACAGACAGCACTCACCTCATTGCCAGCTGATGGAAGTGTTGCAAACTACAAGCAGCAAAGCATTTGATATTTATTTACATGTCACCTTGTTTCCTAATGAAAACCTGTACCAGAAAATGTTCCTGCTTAACACAAACATGTTGAACATGTTTAACTGCACAATGTTTACCTGCAACTGGAACAGTGATGTGTAAGTACACAGGGGTAGTGCTGAAACAGAGAAGTCTTGCATTTAGGTTTTTGAACMAGATCTTGAAGTTAAGGTGTCTATAATGAACAATCTGAGCCTAAGAAAGGAGCTAGGATCAAAATTCAGTCACAGTTACCAGAACTACATCCATCACCTTGTAGTTAATTTACTTACAGCAAATTCATTTTCAGGGTCAACAGATCCTCTTCTGACTGGTCTTGARTAGTGGAACCTCTGCACGTTGTTTGACTTATAAAAGCTGAAAGATTTAAAAATTACTATTGTAAACTACAGAAACCAGAAATTAATGGATCTTTTAATCACAGAGAAATATATCATTTTGAGTAGTTGAGTTTTTAATTAAAAGTAAATTTACTGCTCAGAAAAAAAAGGACTTTACTGGAAACTCAGAAGGCAACTACTTTATGTATAAATCAGAGTAAACACACAGTATTTTATAAGTATTAAGCTTCAACTTGTTACTGGGTGTATTTCCCAGGTATAAAAATTCCAGAACTTCCAGATTAATGTTCAAATCTACAGGAGGACTAGAAGAGATTTTTCCTCTCCTATCTTGCTGTGGCACATGCCCTGCTTGCCACTTTATCCTGGTTTATGAAAGGAGTCTCTTTCATTCAAAAGAACTGACTGAGCAGAGCAGGTATTTTCACCTGGAGTGGAACATGGCATGTGAAAAAGCAATTTAATCTTGTCCAACAATCCTGCTCTCAATGCTGAACAACATTCAACAAATTAAACTACTCAAGCCATTAATAACAATTTTGTGAGATTATAATAGAATGCATATAAGTGCTTGTAGAGGGGTACACCAATGTAAAGAATCCTTTGCAAATTCATGTTAAATTTGTGTTAAATTCATGTTATCCATGTTAAATTCTGTTCTATTCAGCTAATRTTCATTCTCCATCATTGTGAACACATCTTTCCACTAAACTTGCAACTACTTGGCTTTTAGCACTGGCACTGCAGAGTTTTTTGCTGCTGCTAAATATTTTGCTTTCCAGAGAAAAATCTCTACTTTGGATTTTTAGTRTTTTTTAAAAGATTATTTAAGTTTAAACCCTTGTTAAGTAAAAGCTAATTTTGCAGAAAAAAAAATAAATCTCAGGAATCTCTTCCAGTAAAACTGAACCATGTTTTGAAAGCCCAGAAAAACAAATAGAGCAGCCCCAAACATCTGAGTTAAGCAAACCATGGTATGTTAGTTCATAGGAAACTACGATTTCTGATCCAAACTGCTAAGATTTTCTCCATCAGAAAAGAAATGTAACTGGAAAATACTGCCACACTGAGTCAGATCCCTTTATGCAGTTCCAGCTGAAAGGAATATATTGAAGTTCTTTGATAGAATAAATGCATTGTCAACACCTAATGTAACRAACAATTAAATGCCCAATAAAGTAAACTCATAAAAGTAAATCTTTGAGCCCAGATGTAATCAGCAGTTTGGTTGAATTCTGCAGCTGAGACAAACCATTACAAAATCTCCCCTATGAGCAGAGATTGTACTTTACAARGAACACTTTGCTACATAAACTGAAGCAGTTTGAAGTGTGGCTGGCTCTGCACCTAAATCTGGTCCAACAGGATCACATTTATAATTTGCCTTTCAGTTACTGATTTTAAAATGAATCAGTAGTTGAAATTAGTTGAAATTAGTTGAAGTTGAAAGTAGAGCCGCAATTTTTTTGTGGCTTTTTGGGTTGAGTTTTTTTTGGTCTGTCTTTGTTTATTTTAAAATCCTGTCACACCAGACCTGTGCTTGGATTTGCTTTATTTACTTTGGTGTATGTGGGGAGGTGATTCTTATTTTTCCACTCTGAGTGAGTTGCTACTTCAGTAAAGATTCCATAGAGAAGACTGCAGACCAAGGGCACAACTGGGTTGGAAGTAGCTCTTGGCCAGTCTGTTCTCAAAACACTTTGCTCAATTAATTTCCTTTATTCCTTTACAAAACCCACACTCCATTGCACCAGCAGAAACCATTTTGCCACTGTGTATTCTGCACTGAAACAGACAAGATATAACAAGATTATTTCTTTCAAGAGACTTCATACAACCACTCTCTCACTGCCAGGCACCTCCCAGAGCCTTCTCCCCACCCCTTGTCTGAGAAGCTGTGTTGAAATCTCAATMACTTTGACCCAAAGCTCAGATTGCACCTCCCTGCCCTGCATCCAGGAGTTATTTCTTCAGTGGTACATGGTACAAGCTCTCCCATGCTGTTCCTGGGGAGTATCCAGGACAGACTGGATGGAGCTCTGAGCAGTGTCCCTGGGGGTTGGACTGGGTGGCCTGTGAAAGTCTCTTCCCTCACAAAGTGTTCTCTGATTCTATGAATACATAAGTCAGTAAGTTAATACAACAAAAACTCCAGGATTCATTGGCAAATGACTRAATTCACAAAATAATGGTTGTCAATTTAGGAATATGGACTATTTTCATTATACTGTCTACTACAGAAATTMACTTACTTTATGATTTGATCAGGCACTGCCTTATTTTTGAATCTAGGCTGCTCCTCCAGGACTGGCTGTACTGTAAAACATTGGATATCTGAAAGTGTGAAAGTTAAGGGCATGTTATTAACTATTAGTATGAAATACTGTAGGCTGCAGGAGAAATAAAAAATAATAGTAATAATAAAAAAGACATTTTCTGATGAAAAATCTGAAATGTTCAGGGTTTCATTTCTGGAGTTTCCTTGGCCAAAAAAGGAGAAATCTGCCAGTAGTAACCAGTGAATACATATTAATTCTAAACTGCATATTTTTATTATTTCCTGAGCTTGAATATCTGCAGCTGAATTTATCACACTGACTCATTCATTAAATTTTTAAGCTCAGGCAACTTACAAAAATAACATCAACCATATCTGATGTTAACAGTTTCACTGTGTAGCTTTAGGCATGCATAAAGTCATGATGGTTAACATTTTATTTTGAAATCTGTAACTGAATAGCCCTWTTACTTGAGATTTCCTTTTTCCATAGAAGTGCTGTTTTTAAAATCTGAATACTGTATTTGTAAGTAAATATATCACATCCTTACATATTTCAGTATGTTTGAAACTCATGCCCTSTGGTTAGATCCTTTTGCATAAGTGCAGAAGTAGTTCCTATCTCCCGCTTCTTGCAAATAGMTGAGCAAATTCTACCTTAAGGACTGAAACGTGTTCTCCAAAAAAAAAAAAAAATTAATTAGTTAAGAGACAAGACAGACTTGGGAGAGCCTGGCTTTCAAGCTTAATGTGCTATTTTAGACAAGCCTGTAATACTCCCACTTCAGTCCCAACAGTGTGAAAAGAAAGTATTCCCTTTTTTCCTCCAGAAAGTTCCATCAGAACAGACTCAAGACAGTATGTGAAGTGTTACAACATTACCTTGAAAATTAATAAAGGAAAATCAGCRTACAATGAGGTGATCTCATATCTGCTCAGTCAGTAATGACTCAAATCAGAAGAAAAAGATAATTAGAGTTATTCTAATCAAGAAAAATTGAGGCCATTCAAGATGTTGGTTAACAGGGTTTGTAATTTAATTTTCCTAAGAAAATTTCTGAGGGACATGGGACATGTTAATGTTGCCAAGAAATGGAGGTGATACTGAAGCGTGGTGCCACTCAGAGCAGCGCTCAAAGAAGACATGAATTAAACATCAAGACACAACAGCTATAAATGTGAGGTAACAGAAAATTTGCTGCTTTAAACTGGGTCTCTTCAAGTGTGTGACACTGGTTTTGCCATTTGAAGAAAATAAAGCTAAACCATGTATGAGCTACAATGAATTTTCTTCCCTGAAGGGCTGTCAAGCCCTAGCACAGGCTGCCTAGGGAAGGGGTTGAGTCATCATCCCTGGAGGGGTTTAAAAGACATGTAGATGTGGCACTTGGGAACATGGGTGAACAAGGTTTATGGCTGGACTCAACCTTAAAGGTTTTTTCCAGCCTAAATGTTTCTATGACGAATGAAAGAGACAGACTCCTTCGAACTGCCAGAAAAACAGGAGCTCTCATAGGAGCAAACCAGAAAAGACATGGAGGACGTGCAGGCAAAATTGCAAACTGAGCTGCCACGTTGGTAATCTTTCAATCTCTTCAGGAAATTATTGTTTCACATGGTGTCCTGGACTGCCAAGCAAATGGGATCCTATTTGCCAYCTGTATAGCAGTTGTCTTCTGTTCAGTGTGCAGTTGTCCTTATCTCTCCCACAGCCACTCCTCCCTCCGGGGGGACACCTGCTGATAACAGCTATTGAATGTCCCTGCATGGCTGATAAGAACTACAGCATCCCATTGGGAGATGTGAGCCCAGAGGGAGGAGCCAAGCATTCCTGCCTGGATATAATCTGGAGATTCTGGAACACCAGCAAAGCATCCCTGCCTGGATATAATCTGGAGATTCTGGAACACCAGCACGGCTTCTCCACTGGATTCCCCAGAGGAGCAGCAGCTGCCTCTCCTTCCCCTGGATCTTCAGAGGAAGATGCACCTTTCTCCAGGATCCCTGCTCCAGCAGAGCCACCCCTGACACTGCAGGAGGGCTGAGCCACRATTCCAATGGGACTGCTGCCAACACCCTGACCCACAGGGTGTCAGGTTGGGTTCTGACTCTGTCAGTGTTGTTTTGATTTAATGCATTGTTTTATTTTGTCTTTTTATTTTCTTCCCTAGTAAAGAACTGTTATTCCTGCTCTCATATTTTTTGCCTGAGAGCCCCTTAATTTAAAATTTATAGCAATTTGGAGGTGGGGGGGTTACATTTTCCATTTCAGGGAATGCTCCTGACCTCCTTAGCAGACACCTGGCTTTCCAAACATAGACACACGGACAAACTCATGCTAACAACAAGGTTCCCAACCCTCCTTCCCTCTCAATCTCCCACGTGTCCAAGGATACATTGACCAGGAGAGTTCCTGACATCCTCTCCAGGTGCTGCAGTGGTGTTCATCTTCTCAGCACTGGGGAACTGGCTCATCAGCTGGGCCTGGAAATCCTCCCTCCTCTCGTACTCCTTGCCGCGGTAGATGAACACTTTGTTCTGCAGGAATAGGAGGGAGTGACTGCCTGGCCAGGGTGGGGCTGGGGCAGAAGCTGCAGTTTCATGGTAATCCACRCAAAGGCACAGCAGTGGCCAGCTGTTGGAATGGGGGTTTCTGTTTGCTGAACATTAACCAGCTCTAAAGCCAAACACCATTTTGACCAGGGGRTGGAAAGCAGCACTGACTCTCCAGAGACTCTGGACTCAAAGATTTATTATTCAGAAACAATAACAGTGGTTTAACCCCAGCCTATCATTTAACTCTTTTCCCAAAGTTTTCAAGCATATTCACCAGCCTATCATTTAACTCTTTTCCCAAAGTTTTCAAGACAGCTTTGACCTTTAAACTTGGGTAGCAGGGCCTCTCATTGCTTTCCAGGTGTGAAGAAAGACTACCTATTAAATGTTGTATGTAAGAGAGGCTTTTAGTAGTAAGAAACTACTAAATAATTTCAATATCAAATATTTAGGCTGTTTTTATGCTCTGAACTCATGCACTACTGTGGTTAAAACGATGACCTTTCGAAAAACAATCCAGTTGTGCACCACTTCCCAAGTTTATCAGGTTTCTTTGAAAAACCAGACCCTTTGTAGCCTGGATGTCCCTCATGGTAGTCAAAACAAAGGGAAAGTAAAGAAAAGAGAGTAAATTCAGCATATTTGAATAAAACTAGTTCAAACTTACCACAATTGTACTAAAGTAGGATTTTTTTTGCCATTCAGGGAAAAACTAAGAGCAGTACAAACAGTTGGTGTTGAACATTTCGGCTCAAAGCATATTAGAGGTCAAAAAAGGAATCTGGACATTAATCATGAGGAAAACAGGAAAACAAAATAGATGAAAAAGTAAGATTTAATCAAGTTTACCCTTAGAAATGTTGGGAATCCTTGGCCATAATATCCAACAGCAAAATAATCTGGTTTAGGCCTCAGAATTTTCATGATGTTTTCATAGAACTTTGCTTGCTGGATCTGAAAGTAAAACCAACTGTAATTACTTGTGTTTGGGGGTTTTATCTATGCATTTTTAACCTCTGCTACACATGCAAGAGCTAGCAGCTAGCAGCTGATGAGCTGCAGCAATAATTAGTTTTCACACTGGATGCTGCAAGGGGACATTAAGCACTGTTTACATTTATATGCAAATATAGTACTCAGCAAATTTGGTATGGCTTCAGCTTTAATATTTGACCTCAGAATTGGCTTACCCGTAACACAGGAGAAAAGCAAACASCAAAGTGATCCCTGGTCACTGATAGCATTACTGAAATAATACATTTGGAAAAACTCCCTGCCTCAAATGTTTCCTGAGGTGTGGGATCAACTCCAGTTTTTACTCTAGGCTCATTTTAAGGGCACACATCATGTAAAGAGCTTAGAACAAATTCTTTCATAAAATATCAAGTGTCATTTAGGTGTTATGTCTGTGAGAACACAGYACTGCAACTTAAACTGGCAAAAATATCTTTTAAATCATGATAAAAACAGAGCAAAAGAAAATTGCTTTATACACACCACCATTCAAGAACATTGTCTTTTGATTCCCAGAATTTTTTTTTTTTGAGGAAGATTCAAGGATATCTATTGAATGAGTGCTAAACAACTGTTAAAAATCATACAAACATGGAATATTGGGAGTAGAATAAAAAGGTTTGGAGGGGATGGGATCTTTTTCRGATTAATTAAATTTTAATGAAAACAAATAACTGAGTATTTTATTTTCCTTTAAAATTCTCCTTCTATCCTCTGGACCTAGTTCTAATTCCTTGTGCTGTAATACTTCCACAGTCCTGATTAGGACAGAATTATTCTAGYTTGTCAAGATCCAAGCTGCTAAAATTGAAAGAAAAATTTAGGGGGAAAAGTTCATCCAGGTGTTCTTTCT
Source organism: Cardinalis cardinalis (assembly GCA_014549065.1). Lineage (NCBI taxonomy): Eukaryota > Metazoa > Chordata > Aves > Passeriformes > Cardinalidae > Cardinalis > Cardinalis cardinalis. Next base: position 1,062,913 of record JACDOX010000032.1, read on the forward strand.
ACCCTGGGGCAGTACAGAGGCTTCAAAATGTGGCCTTTAAATTTCCCTAGGTGAGAACATGTTTATTTCATCTACAGACATTTCAGAATACCTCAATAAACAGATGTTCATGCAACTTTAACCAGCAGTTACTTCTGAACCTTTACTTTACCACTGGATTGCTACAGTGAAACAGGAACTCTTCAACAAATGAATTAAAAATCCATTTTAGACCACAAGCTCATTGGCAGCTCTGTTGTTTATAGCTGAAAAGCACTAAYTTCTGTGACTGCAACAATTAGATCTGTATACAATCTTACCAAGTTTTGACTTAGAAGTTCATAGTCAAAAACCTCCTTTTCATATTGCTCTGCAAGTTCCTTGCATAAAGATATGGCTTCTTCCCACATCTGCAATGAACCACACATTCAAAAAGTAAATCCTGTACCAACAAACAAGTTTTCAACACATCAGAGTTTAACTGCACTTTTATTGATTATGCTGTCTATAAAGTGCACTCATTTATTAACTGCACATTTAGAGTGGAAGACTCAGGGCAATCATAAACTTAAGGAAAGCAGATTAATGTTAAAAAATAAAAGTGTTTTATGATTCATTACAGGAAGGAATAAGTAAACCTACTTTATTATTAGAGTAACATTTAAAAAAAATCATCTAACCTTTCAGATACATTAAAGAAAAAAAAAAGAGTAAATCACTGAGGTGATAACATTCAGAACATACCCCAAGCACAGAGCAGTTTATGGGGGGACTGACRCCTGCCTGCCCTTAAAACATATGCCATACAACAGAATATCCTGCAGCATCCATAATCACAGGGAGCCTTGTCTAGGACAGCTAAATAACTACAGGTGTTAAATTTCCACTTGCCCAGGGTAGCAGCTTTTCTTTCCACACAACTTTACAGCTGCCTGTGACAGTGACTGACACYGAAACACCAGGACTGCTTTTCTCATCTGCTGTGGACACTTCACAAAAGTGATCTCAAAGCAGGAACAAACTCCCTCTCATGGGGATATTTCTSAAATTCTGTCTCCTCACCTGCTCAAAAGAGAAGAGACAAAGGGGGCCCTGAGCAGAGCTCTCTGCTGCTGCTTAGAGGACACTGCCAGTGACACATCAGGCCATTGTCACCTGCTGCCAGGGGCTCTTTGGCCAGGTACCCCTGGCCTGGGCTGAGCCTCAGTGCTGCAGATCAGGAACTGGGAGGGTTTAATTCTCCTGGGACAGGGGGTGGGCACTGCTGCAGTGCAGCTCCTGCAGATGCCAACAGGAAAGCTGAGAGGCTGAAGCTGAAACGTTCCACCTTGTGAATTATAGGAAGGGCTTCTTTTGCAGAAGCAGAAATAAATTGCMTTCCCCCTTCCTACCTTTGGCTGCAGCTGAACAAGACATAATGACTTAAAGGTTGTATTGGGTCATGGGATTAATTATATGGCACTGCAGAGTTTCTTCCTGCTTTCTAGTGCTTTGCTTTATTTCCGAAATTCTCAGCTCTAAAGCCACTGCACTGACAGGTAACCTTATTAACATTTTTTTTGTCTAAAATTGAACTAAACTGTGGTACAGAGCATCAATCTACTACATTTTAAGTTTAGGATACAATTCTCTGTCCTCTCTGAAACAAATATGTCTATTTTGAATCACCTGGATTTTCTTGAGATAAGGGCTGAGGGGTTTAGAAATGGAATCTGTGTAGCTCATGCTCTTTTCTTTGTAAGGGAAAGTAGATTCAACATTTTTATTGTATTTTGTTGGACAGAGATGCTTGTGACAATGTGCCGAGACATTAGCCCTATCTCTGTGAATGAGGTCATGAAAAGAACATTTTCCTATGGAACAGATATCTCTGGGAATAAGCCTCCAGGACACAATTTTTACTTGACCCACATTTCCTCACAAATATTTTATACACGTTAAACACAACTGTTCAGAGTAGCACAGCAGAGAGRTTTGGAGGGGAAAAACTCTCCAGACTTACCTTTCCTTTGTCAAAGTATTCTATGATCTTTTCATAGAGATTCTCTTTCAGGTGTCTGTAGGTCTGGGAGCACTGGAACTCTGTTGACATGACTTGGGGTGCACACTGCTCGTCTGACCACTGAGAAGGAGAACACAGCAAAAAGAATTTCCAAGTTCAGTGTTTCACATCAAAGTCTCCCCTCCCATGAGGTCTGGTCCCCTGGGCTCCTCCAAGTGTTTTCTTCCCAAGTCTTTTTTACCCATCCACAGACAAACTGGGAAAGSCACAGGGATTGCATTCACTGCTTCTTCAGACAAGTGCTGTATTTCACGTGATAACCAGCACTAGATCAAACATTTMAAAATATTTTAAAATGTTTTACCTGCCCATCCTTGCCCCACTGACAAATTTTATATAAAAATCCACATGAGAAAATTAGTTCTTTTTTTTTACCAATGGTATCATCTTAATTGACTTGATTTAGATTTTTTACATGAAAATATTTCATATACTGTTCTTTGTCCATACCAATACAGACAATATATCTTGTATTAGTATGATCATAAAAAATCAAAATTATGTTTAAGCAAAATAGCATAAATTTATATAGTTCTGCACTAACGTATATTCCATAAGAAATATCAGATTTTTGCTGAAAACCATTTAAATTTGGAATGTCCTCTTGTAATGGAAATTGATCTTACTGACCATTTTAATTGATACTGTTCATTACATTGGTAATGAACAATAGTTATAGTGAAAGATAATTAATCACCAGCTACAAAAGAAAACCAACATAACTTGTTTATGTAATCCATATTATTTAAAATTAAAATGTGTGTCCTCTTGTGATAGCTGGAACTGTGTATAATTTTCATAACTGTTATGTTTAGGGTAGTAAGAAATTACCAAAGTGAAAGCCACATTTGTACACAATGTTCTTACTGTAAAGCAAAACTACTTTTTCTACCATATTTAGTTTCAGCAATATATGGCTTTTAATCACCAACTGAAAATATAATTTCAACAATTAATGTTAATTTTGTACGAATTACTGCAGTATTTCTAACTAGAAACTTGAATACCCCCGTGGAAAATAACTCAGAGATTAAGATATTCACTTTAGAATATCAAACTGAATACTGCAAAAGCTTAATTATAGATTGAGTTTAGAAAATCTAACCTTCAGGAGCCACGTATGGAGTAGAAGGGTGTATGCTGCTTCTGTGTAATTCTCACAATCTAAATGAAGATCTCGCAATTTGTACAAATACCTGATAGAGGAGAGAGCAAGGATTAGACTGGAGACTRGCATGAGTGGAATACTGAGTGTCAGGACGTTCCAGATAACAGAAACTCCATGGATGTCACACTGTGACTYCCCAGACTCTTCAGGGACACTGAGGGGGGCTGAAGCTCTGTTCACACTCTGCTGTGTTCTTTCTGTGTGCTGCACCTCTGTGCAGGAAAGGAGGAGAAGGAGCTGTCCTCTCCTGGGAGCTGTGCTCAGCTCCTCCTCAGGGAGGAGGGATGGCTGCTCTCAGGGTCTGGGACACCTCCAAGGCCAAGATTCCTGCAGGGTTCCTCAGCGCACCCTTGCAGGCACACCTTCTTCATCTGCACAGATGCAACCACAGCACATCACAGGAGGAAGCAGAGAGTGGAGAACACCAGCCCAGAAAAGCAAAGYAGTCCCTGGAGGTGTTGGGGGCAGAAGAGCTGTTCTAAGTTGAATATCTCCTTGATCCCTGTGGCACCATTGCTGCTTCCAGCATGGCCACTGCCCACCATGGGCTCAAGATGCATCTACAGCAGCCTGGGAGAAAATTGCATCCCTCCCTCTAACTCCCACCAGGAGTTTTGAGACACAGGAGCTCTGACATCTCGATGTGGCAGTCCAAGGCACTCCCACTCCCAGTTGCCAGCCCAACAGAAAGTCTCCCCCTTGACGCCTCAGGTTTTGGCTCTTGTATTTTTCAGATTCTATTCTGCCTTAGTGTGTAAGTCTGGGCTTCATATTAGGGTATGGGAAGCTCTCTTCACAGAGCAGGGAGACAAAACAATTCCTTCTCTAGCTGGGGACCAAGGACAAATGATCCAAATCTCAGGCCCAAGAGCAGAAATAATGTGGAATGATGAGAGAAAAACAAGAAGGATGGAACTTCATGGGCTGGAGCTGCAACTGGACAATGAACTCCAAATGCAAATGGAGCAGAACTGATAAAAGTTAGACCCAGGACTGGTCATCCATTTTTTTGTGGCCATTTTGGATTGCGCTGCCAAAGGTGGATCCATTGAGGCCTCTTAATAAATCCTTATTTTATTCTTTAGCYCTATCTGTCTCTGTTCTAGGCCAGCCTTCACAAGGCATCACCCTGAGCAATGACAGCTGAGGGAGCGTTGTTCCCCCTGGCCTCTCTGGCTCAGCTCCAGGGTGAGCCATGAATCACCTCCAGGGCTCATTTCAGCTGGGACTCTGGGCTTTCTTCTGCAGATTTTGCAGGAGAGGACAGGGAGGAAACAGGGAGCTTTAGAAGCAGCAAGATCTGCTGCAGCCCACATGCAGACCTCTTGGAGACAGCAAGAGGCCATGCCACATGTGCAGGAATTTGCCATTGGAGACAGCAAGAGGCCATGCCACACCTGCAGGAATTTAAAATTGGAGCCATCAAGAGGCCATGMCACAYCTGCAGGAATTTGTAGCKCCCACAGAAAATGTCTCAGCCTTAACCTTGCCTGTAGAGTGTTGTATATTGAGGGAGACTCAGCAGATTGGGCCATTCTACAAAACCAGAATGTTTTCTCTGCCGTACTAAATGYGTGATACATTCTCCCTCAAACCTCAAATCTATCTTCACTTTCTTAATTTTAARCAATAGACAATGAATGTTGAGTGATTTGATCAGTTAAAAGTTAATTCTTGTGGAAAAAAGATGCKGCTGCTGGRTACRTAGCACAGATTCCCAGTTGCTGAARGCTAAACTAACAACAGAGTGAGAATGCAGATGAGGCTGGGGTGCCACAGAGTCATTTGGGGTGATAAAGTAACAATAAATCCAGAAATCCAAGCACAATGATAAAACCAGAACTCATAATAWTAATTGCCCTCTCCAAAAGAGATCCAATAGAATGGTTGCCATACCTGATGTACATCTCTTCACGGTTAATGTTCTTGTAGAAATTCTAGGGACACAAATATTTAAAGTTACCTCTTAATGTCCTTTAATAAAATTATATCTACACACACACACATACACACACACAGACTGAGGTTTTCCTTTTCTTGGCAGTTAGAACGCATAGATAGTATGAAAAGTAGATTATTTACAGACTATCTGAAATTTAAACCTGGAACTACTCCTTCAATGAATATTTTTATTAGTTATATGCATGGTTTTATACATACAYATACTTTTCCTAGTTCATAATGGGATTACTACAGAGGGATTTTCAGTTGKAGAAGAGGAAAATATGGTTATCCAAATGCATTAACAGAATAAACCACATGCTCCAGCTACACTTGGTGGAAGCTTGTGTGTATTGAACCAGATGTGTAGCACTGTAGTTATGGAGCATTGTTGTGCAATACCTCTAAAGGGGCTGGTTCCAGGAACAAAGCTCATTTTTTGTCACTATAACATGTTTGCAGAGAGGCAAGTTGCTAAGGCTGTGCAAAATGGTCAGACAAGACCACTGATGGTCTGACAAGAATGGTCTCGTGAAGAGCTGCAGAAATTCACACCCCATTGCACAGTGGTTATTGAGGAACGAAGAGTGTGAGTGTAATATTTCAAAGGTGGCAGAGGTTCCTCCTCAGCTTTACGAATTTCCCGGAGGAAGAATCTCTCTATGCAATATCCTCATTAAAAAACAGGAATAGAAAAGAAGACAGAGAGGCCTAGGAGAAGATCAGAGCCTCAAACCTCTTGGCAACCAACAGCAAAGGTGCCTTGCAGGTTTCCTGCCCACATTTGAGAGCTGTAACTATTGAGATGCTGAAGCAGCACCTGGGTCAGCTCCTCATCACAGCTCCACTCTGTCAAGAACACACTGTCCCATCAATCCTGTCAATGGGTACAGGCATGTGAGCAGCAAACTTCCTTATTTATCCACAGAGTCAAGGTGGATAAAGCCCACAAAGCAAACAAAGCACATGGGGGAACGCTGCTTTCAGCCTCACACACATATCCATTCAAAGAGATGTAAAAATCTCTTGCTGCAGAGTTTAAACCACTACAGAASATTGTCACCCACTGCTGCCCCAGGAAGATTTCCCTTGCTGTTCAGTAAATGGGCTCTGGTGCCGTTCCCTCCCCAGGGGGCTCTCCTGGGCTCTCCAGAAGCAGGAGGGGCCGTACCAGCAGGTTGACGGTGCAGCTCATGCGGTTGTCCTTGCTCTCGTCGCTCATCACGGCGCGATAATCCAGCAGCCTCTCCAGGAGCCCCCTCACCAGGCTCACAAAGCTTTCCACCAGGCTGCAGATGCCAGGGTGCTGCTTGGCACACTCTGTGAGGCTGCAAATACAGAAATATTGGTACAATTCTGATGGCAAGTACTGGATTAGGCCTGAATCAACTGCAGAATGCGCTGGAAATTTTCTCATGAGTTGRTAATTTAGATATTCAGAAGACAAATGGCATATAAATCAAATGGAAAAAAATAAAGAAACAGTTACTTTTCCTGTCTGAAAATCACTTTGAACTCAAGGGTGCACCCACAGCTTCTGGACAGAGAACTCTGCATCTGTGCTGTCACAAACTCAAGTCTCTGGAATGTCACACTATTGCAATAAGTAATAATGGCAATATATATATATCATATTTTATATATATATATATATATATAATATTTATATATAAAATATATAAATAAGTAATAACGGCACCTTCCTTTCCTCAGAATAAAATGCAAAAATGTTTTCCTTCTCCTTGTACTGGTACATGTGAGTAAAAGTTCAAATAAACAAAAATTACAATTTTAGCTCAAAAAAAGCATCATCAGAGTAATTTTACTTTGAGAAATAAGCAAAACCAATCAACTTGCTGCAGATTGAAAAGAGCAGTTTGATCTCTTCTGACAAAAATAAAAGAAAGAGAATTTTATATTTTGGCATCATCAGTTTCAATTTACATTAACAAACATTAGCATATACTGTTTCTAAGAAGTGCTGAAGTGATTTAGGAGTAGCAATTTCATTTTACTGTCAGAGGTTTTTTTTCAACATTTAACTGTTTAAAAATCATTAAATCATTACCTACATCTCATTAAGGAGTATTTTCTTTCTCTTCTTAAGAGAAATTATTTATTTCATTGCTTTTCTTTTGTTTCCTCTACTTAACATTCTGGTTTTCCATTGGGATCCTCTCTGACAAACTGYATTTTTAATATATAATATATATATATTTATATACACATACATATATTTTCACATACATAATTATAGAAACAAACATTGGGCCCGGCAGAGATGCAGTTAATTTTCTCCAAGGCAATCCTGCTTTGTGTTGGTAGCTGGGAAGGTTCTGACCTGTTAGTACTCAATTATTAATTCAGCTCTACATGACTGTTTTCCAGACCAGGTAAAAATGAATAAATAAATAAATAAAAGTTGTTTTTTACCCAGGTAAAAAAAAAAAGATAGTAATCTTTATGCACAATACTTTTTTAAACTCTAATTACTAAGTATACTGTTTTAATTAATAGCAAAACAATTTTTTTTTACTCCTTATAATTATTTCAACCTTTTTCAGAAAATACATATTCAATTGCAAAGAAATCATCAAAGCTCTGGCCTAGAATGGAACCTCTGCAGARTACCCAGGAATGAAGTTCCAACTCAAGCAAAGTAAAAGCAGCATCTACAGTTTATTCCTTGGATTGAGCAGCTCCAGAGGTGTCACTGTCCTGACACAGAGGGAATGTGTACGTGGATGTCTGAAAGAACATTTCTGTTGTGTAAGACAGAGGGACAGAGGCCAGCAGATAAAACCAGAATACTCCAATTGCTCCTGTCTGACTGGTCTGAAACTGAAATATTTAAATCAATAAATGACACAAGGCTTATAAAATACGCTGCAAATGGAATGGAAACACTACAGGGGCCAAGAGCTGACAGGAAAGGTTGGAGCACATTAAAAAAATGTTTGGAGGAAAGAAAGTAAGAAAGCCTCAGAAACACAGGAGACTGGAATATTACACAGAAAAGTGGTGTCGTTTTACATCTACAAGTACCAGAAACAGTGTGAGTCACTAATGAAGGGAAGTACAGCCACCATTCAAGTGACTATTATGGATTTCTGCCACAGCTTCCCTGCGAGTAACAGCAAACAAGGCAGAGCTGTGAACGTTCCCTGACTGYGCAATGAGCACAAGGCACCAAGATTTCACATTTCTCCCAGTACAAGCTGAAAAGCATTGACATAAACCACAAGCTATTGCTGGGTCTCACCCAGCATGAAGTACATAACTCCAATCACTAAAGAAAGGTGAACCAGAGTCCACATAAAGAACTACAAAAGGAACAGGAGTGAAGAATGCCTGTCTCTTGAGGGAAGGTTCAAAAAGTTGTATTGCTCAGCTTTATACAATAATCCCAATAAAAAGGATCACAAAACTTCAGAAGATATTTTTTACCCCCAGGAGGGAGGAAGAAACCTCTGAATTTTTAAACAGAGCTCGAAAAAAATAGAAAATTTTAAATAAAAAAAATATTCGCAATAAAGCTCGAGAAAAACAACTGCATAGCATGGGCCAGTGCAATGATGGGGAACTGGAAATCTGCCAAGTGCCATTTCCTGTTGTGCCTGCATTGGGAACTAAAACATGCCAGAAGTCATTTTCTGAGCCTGAGGACAAGTGGCTTGGCACAACTTGTGCACTGATTCTCCTGCATTTCCCCAGGCAGGGCAGCCTTGTCTACACTGCCTTGGAGAACCACCTCTCACCTGTCCCACATCACCCCAGCTTCCCCTGGGCTCTGGCCAGGACAGGTCACAACCCCTCATGGACCTCACTCGCATTTAGATCTAGGGACAAATGCRGGGCAGAGCTTAATTAAACTTCTGCTGAACCTGTTTATTTGTTATTATAATAAATAATAATATTATTTATGGGCATGGGCAAGTTCCCAGCAAACAGCAGCGTGRGCAGATGTTGGCTGCAGAGGTGAGYAGCAGCACAGCAGTCACTGAGTGCTGTTAATATCTGCCTTCAGGTCACACCTGGAACTGTGCAGGGGTGCAGACAGCTACAGGAGATCAGCTGATGAAAAATGACCAAATGAATAAATGTGGAGGCAAATTTAAATGGGTCTCACTCCAGTTGGAACAGAGGCTTGAAACCCTTGCTTTGAAAGGTGTAAATGGAGGAGAATTAAACCAAACCACCTGAGAGAGCAGGTGCTACCACAGGCAGGTCACCAGCCTCTGCTCCAATACTCCATCTATAGCAGTCATTCAACAAAATCTGGAGATAAGATGAATTGTCATCTTTAGAAATGTGGAAACTTTGAACTTGAGGCCTTCTGGAAAGTGGGACAGTAGCAAGGGGAAAAGGCAGACATGCCAGAGCCAGAAGGGGGCCTTGCAAAGGCAGGAGATCAAAAGCTCTGTGCTGTGTTTGATGGCACTCCTTGACTGCTCTGCTGAAAGATGGGGTTTAACTGCATAGTGCCACTTTCCAAGAAAAGCTCTGGAGTGAAAGAGCAAAGAGCCAACAAGGCAAGCAAATAATGTTCCACAGCTCAGAAAGGGTGAACTTCAAAGGGTCACATACACAAGATCTGAGGGAAGCTTTGCGTTTTGCATGGATAAAGTCTCAGTTTGAACACTCTCTCCAGCTTTAAGGCACTGTAGTATTTCAAACTAGATGGAGACATTGTAGGAAGGTCCAGAAAACATATGATAAACTGAATACTGGGGTTGTTTACCCTAAGGGGAATCCTGAAGGAAACTAGACAGCAACATTCAAATTTGATAAAAGCTGCTGCAAAAAGAAACAGAATAAATGATTCTTTATGTCCCCTGTGTGTGTACCCAAAGCTTTCATGGTTCATCTGATGAGAGATGTGACTTTGCAAAGACTGCTACCCCTACCCAGAAATAYAACCCATGGGTTGTATTTACTTGCTCAAAGCCTCCTACC